>SJYC01099788.1:0-100275 GCA_006408675.1 Madoqua kirkii
TAGATGTGTATAAGAGACAAGGCGGGGGCTGGGGGGGGTGGGGAAGAGAGATGGGGCGTGGCCTGACTGTCTACTGGCTGCTGTTGCTGCTCTGGGCTAAGAACTTGGCAAAGGAGAAGGCTTCTATCAACACTGGTTGAATGAACAAGTGAATGAATGAATGAACAAGCAGTTGAATGAAGAACCAGCCAATTTTAGCTGCTCAGAAGCCCTGCCCAGTTGCAGCTCTTGCGGGGAGCAGATAAGCATGTAGTTTCCAAAGCTCCAGTTCCTCTAGAGCAGCTGAAGTGCTCCCTATGACCTCTGTGGCTGGTCGAGCTGAGAACCCCCTCCCAAGGTGTGTGCACACTCAAAGTCAGCAAACTTCTTCCCAGAGCCTGGGTGCTCAGGCTGCGTCCCCACACTGGCCCTGCCCCCCAGGAGCCTGTGGCCCTGTAAACTGAGCTCTCCATGCCTTGGTCTTCTTATCTACAAAATGGGTACAAGAGGAACTTCCCTGGTGCTCCAGTGGCTAAGACTTCACCTTCCAATGCAGGGGGTGCAGGTCTGATCCCTGGTTGGGGAGCTAGGATACCACATGCCTCGTGGCCAAAAAAACAAAGCATGAGACAGAAACAATGTTGTAGCAGATTTAATAAAGACTTTGAAAATGATCCATATAAAAAAAATCTTTTTTTAAAATGGGTTGGGTTCAGTTCAGTTCAGTTGCTCAGCTGTGTTCAGCTCTTTGCGACCCCATAAACTGCAGCACGCCAGGCCTCCCTGTCCATCACCAACTCCTGGAGTTCACTCAGACTCATGTCCATCCAGCCATCTCATCCTCTGTCGTCCCCTTCTCCTCCTGCCCCCAAGAGTTTAACTGGCTCCCAAGACTTTTTGAGGATTAGATGAACTCATTTGTACCCAGTTGTACCCAACTCATTTGTCCCTAAAAGGGGCCCAGTTCACTTTAACAAGCATTATAATGGAAATGAATTTGCAGCACTACCTAGAAGGGTGGTTTCCATCAAGAATCACCACCCCCAACTTTCTTGGTGCAAGCTGCAGTGTCTGACTGGCTCCATCTGGGCCATGAGACCAGAGGAGGAGATACAGCAGACCCTTAGCATAGTGACACCCCAGGGTTGTGGGTAGAGGGGCTGGGTGAGCAATTGAGGATGTCAGCTTAGCACGTGATGTCTTAGCTTGGGGGGTTTCCCAGAGAGAAGCCATGGTCCTCCCCCTTCCTGCCCTGAGCAGATCCCAAGTCTCCCCACACCCCCTGCCAACTTCACTGAGCAGGAAACAGAAATGCCTGGGCCCCCAGCCAACAGGCGAAAGAAATGCAAGACTTTGGGGAGGGCAACGAGGTGCATGCTAAGGGCAGAGGGCCACCGGGCCCAGGGCTGTGAAGCTGTGGGTGACCTGGAGAAAGCAGAGAGCTGCCAAGCCCATCTCTGGGCTGGGGTCCCAGCAGGGCCCACACCTCCAGTGGCAGAGCAGGGTCAAGAGGTCCCAGATTCACATTGGGACTAAGAGGGGGCCGTGAGTACTCCTAGCACATGGTGAGATGTGCCAGCCACAATCCCATCTCTTACTGACTCCCACCCTGGGCTTCCCCAGGCTGCCCTCTCGTTCCTCCCTCCCACTGGGTCCCAAGGTGCCCAGTAGAGCAGAGTGTCCTGGAAAGAGGGTGTCGACAGAGCGTTACCCAAGCAGCC
Source organism: Madoqua kirkii (assembly GCA_006408675.1). Taxonomy (NCBI): domain Eukaryota; kingdom Metazoa; phylum Chordata; class Mammalia; order Artiodactyla; family Bovidae; genus Madoqua; species Madoqua kirkii. The sequence continues at coordinate 1,701 of SJYC01099788.1, forward strand.
CTCGATGCCCTATCTCACTCCATCAGACAGTGCATTTCATCACGTGCCCCAAAAGTGAGCCACCCAGACTCACAAGCTGTGCTCAGTGCCCCTGACGAGCACACCAGCATGCTACTGACTGGATGCCCCTGCTGGCTCAGACGGTAAAGAATCTGCCTGCAATGTGGGAGACCCAGGTTCGATCCCTGCATTGGGAAAATCCCCTGGCAAAGAGAAGGGCTACCCACTCCAGTATTCTTGCCTGGAGAAATTCATGGACAGAGAAGCTGGTGGGCTACAGCTCATGGAGTTGCAGAGTTCGGGCACGACTGAGAGACAAACACTTTCACTTTCATCGTGTCAGCAAATTGACAGCAGCTAAGTGAAGTGAAACTTGTCACTGTTCAGTCACTAAGTTGTGTCCAATTCTTTGTGACCCCATGGACTGCAGTATGTCAGGCTCCCCCATCCTCCACTGTCTCTTGGAGTTTGCTCAGATTCATGTCCATTTAGTCAGTGATACTGTCTAACCATCTCATCCTCTGTCGTCCCCTTCTCCTCCTGCCTTCAGGCTTTCCCAGCATCAGGACAGTTTCCAGTGAGTCAGCTCTTTGCATTAGGTGGCCAAAGTATCGGAGCTTCAGCTTCAGCATCAGTCCTTCCAATGAATATTCAGGGTTGATAAGTGAAACTTAACATCCAGTAACTTTCACATGACACCCAAGCAAAAGATACCCTCACAGGCTCCTTGAGGAAACTACTCTCCCTCCACCCAACCCTTGAGCCTCCTGCCCCTCTCTTCAGCCATCTGGTCACCCAAGAGGCATTTTACCACCCTTGGTGGTGCAGGGCTGATAGACAAGAGCAGCCCATGTCCACCGACAGCCAGATGTTAGCAGATTCGAAATCAGCCCTGAGCCCACGAGGGCATCTGCCCTGTGAGACCTGCTGATTGGCTGCAGGAGACACAAGAGCCGGGCCACAGCCACACAGAATGAGGAAATGGGCCCATGGGAGGGGAAGGCAGCTGCTGACCCTCACTTATGCAAATTTAGCTACGTGGGCATCCCTCCCTCTGTGTTACATAACTCTCTCTCTGACCTGCCACGCGGCCGTTTCAGCCTGATTTCGGAGTCACCTTGAAAATGCAGATGTCAGAGTCCACTGCAGAGATTCCAGAGCAACTGATCTGGGCCATGGCCTGGACACCAGGATTTTAAAAGCCCTTTGGATGACTCCAAAGGCAGACGGGGTTGAGAACACAGCTCCAGGTTTAGGAGAAGAGCCATGGCCCATGGAAAAAAAGGCTGGACCCTATCCAACTGCAAGGATCACAGAGTCTTAGATATAAGCTGAGCCTTAGAGTTGTGCAGTCCACAACCTGTGCAACTGGACACAGCACCCTGTTGGAGGCAGGGGGAGAAACTGAGCATTGAACATTTTTTGTTGATATATAACAACATGGTTCAAACCATGGCCCTGCTGTTTGTTCAGGGAATTTGTACTCCAAATTCCCTCCAACCCTCTAATGGCCTGGAGAGGGAGACAGAAAACAAAGAATCTCACAAATGAATATATAATGACAGATTTGATAAACATGTGTGATAGAAAAGATGACTCAGGTAATGCAAGAGGAAAAATAATGGCTTGCAAAGATGTCCAAGCCACAGTCTCCAGACTCCATGAATATGTTAGGTTATATGACAAAGAGAAGTAAAGGCTGCAGAGAGAACTGAGGTTACTAAACAGCTGAACTTTTTTTGCTTAACATATGACACTAGATTTTTTTTTTCTTAATTTTAAACGTTAGGTACAGTTGGAATATGTGACAATTTCATATGTATAGCTTGGAAGGTCTTAAAGCTGTGGAATCACTTAGGCAGGAAACAGGATTAAGAAATACAGAGAAATCAGAAGATGAATGAAAACATCTAGACAAATTAGAACAACCCACTTTTAAGTGAACAAGGTAAAGTATTTTTAAATTTCTACTTATTTTATATTTCAGGTTATATTGAGAAAATCTTTTTTACTTTTTTATTAATTATTTTTTGAGGTATACTAGATATACATGCTGATTGGCTGCAGGAGACACAAGAGCCGGGCCACAGCCACACAGAATGAGGAAATGGGCCCATGGGAGGGGAAGGCAGCTGCTGACCCTCACTTATGCAAATTTAGCTACGTGGGCATCCCTCCCTCTGTGTTACATAACTCTCTCTCTGACCTGCCACGCGGCCGTTTCAGCCTGATTTCGGAGTCACCTTGAAAATGCAGATGTCAGAGTCCACTGCAGAGATTCCAGAGCAACTGATCTGGGCCATGGCCTGGACACCAGGATTTTAAAAGCCCTTTGGATGACTCCAAAGGCAGACGGGGTTGAGAACACAGCTCCAGGTTTAGGAGAAGAGCCATGGCCCATGGAAAAAAAGGCTGGACCCTATCCAACTGCAAGGATCACAGAGTCTTAGATATAAGCTGAGCCTTAGAGTTGTGCAGTCCACAACCTGTGCAACTGGACACAGCACCCTGTTGGAGGCAGGGGGAGAAACTGAGCATTGAACATTTTTTGTTGATATATAACAACATGGTTCAAACCATGGCCCTGCTGTTTGTTCAGGGAATTTGTACTCCAAATTCCCTCCAACCCTCTAATGGCCTGGAGAGGGAGACAGAAAACAAAGAATCTCACAAATGAATATATAATGACAGATTTGATAAACATGTGTGATAGAAAAGATGACTCAGGTAATGCAAGAGGAAAAATAATGGTCTTGCAAAGATGTCCAAGCCACAGTCTCCAGACTCCATGAATATGTTAGGTTATATGACAAAGAGAAGTAAAGGCTGCAGAGAGAACTGAGGTTACTAAACAGCTGAACTTTTTTTGCTTAACATATGACACTAGATTTTTTTTTTCTTAATTTTAAACGTTAGGTACAGTTGGAATATGTGACAATTTCATATGTATAGCTTGGAAGGTCTTAAAGCTGTGGAATCACTTAGGCAGGAAACAGGATTAAGAAATACAGAGAAATCAGAAGATGAATGAAAACATCTAGACAAATTAGAACAACCCACTTTTAAGTGAACAAGGTAAAGTATTTTTAAATTTCTACTTATTTTATATTTCAGGTTATATTGAGAAAATCTTTTTTACTTTTTTATTAATTATTTTTTGAGGTATACTAGATATACAACATTATAAGGATTCAATAATTGTGTACATTGAGAAATAATCACCACAATAGCTAACATCCATCCCCATGCTGCTGCTGCTAAGTTACTTCAGTCGTGTCCAACTCTGTGTGACCCCGTAGATGGCAGCCCATCAGGCTCCCTCATCCCTGGGATTCTCCAGGCAAGAACACTGGAGTGGGTTGCCATTTCTTTTTCCAATGCATGAAAGTGAAAAGTGAAAGTGAAGTCGCTCAGTTGTGTCCGACCCTCAGCGACCCCATGGAGTGCAGACTTCCAGGCTCCTCCGCTCAAGGGGTTTTTCAGGCAGGAGTACTGGAGTGGGGTGCCGTTGCCTTCTCTGTACATGGTTACAAAATATTTTTCTTTTTTTCTGCTGGTGAAGACTTCAAGTTAATCTCCTCTCAGGAACTTATGTTTATTTATTTGGCTTCACTGGATCTTAGTTGTGGCACAGGGGCTTAGCTGCTCCAGGGCACATGGGATCTTCCCAGCTCAGGGATCAAATCAGGGATCTTTAGTTGTGGCCTGTAAACTTAGTTGCAGTGTGTGGATCTAGCTCCATGACCAGGGATTGAACCTGGGCACACTGCATTGGGAGTGTGGACTTTTAGCCACTGGACCACTGGAGAAGTCCCTCTCAGCAACTTTTAAATATGCAAATTTGGTATTATGAACTATTGTCCCCATGCTATCCGTTACATCCCCATGATTTATGTATCTAAACAGCTGACCTTGAGATGAAGCAATTATTCAGGATGATCCAGGTCCAATGTAATCACAAAGATCTTTCAGAATGGAGGATAACATATATATAATGTTACTTGGCAATGACATCTCAAAAAATAAAAGTGGAAGAAAATTGGAGAGAGTCAGAGAGATGGCAGACTGAGAAAGACTTGGCCTTGAGCTTGCTGGAGACAGGGGCCACCAGCCAAGACTCTGAATTCTGCCAGCAATCCAAATGAGCAGGAAACAGGTGCTTCCCAGATCTCTAGGAAGGAGTGTAGCCAACCACCACCTTGGGAGACCCCAAAACCACAAGCAAGCTGAGCCCCCTGCACTTAGGACCCATGCACACTCAGCTCCTAAAGGCTGTTGTTTACATCCACTCCATTTGTGAGGATGGGGTACAGCAGCAAATAGAAAAGCTATGGATCGGGTCAGTGCCCAAAAGGAGGGTGGAGTCTAGTCTGGGTGGGGGCGGAGTCTAGTCTGGGGGCAGAGTCTGGTCTGGGGGCAGAGTCTAGCCTGAGGGTGAGAGAAGGCTTCCTGAAGAAGCAGCTCTTGAAGGGAAAGGGGAGACAGAGGGAACAGAAGGTATGAGGGCCCCTAGGCAGGAGGAAACCTTGTGCAAGTGACTAGAGGGCAGACCCCTGGGGATGTCACCACACTCACTGAGCCTCAGTTTCCTCCTCTGTGAAATGGGACTGTAAGAGCATTTCCTAGTTTGCAGGTAAAGAGGGCCTGGGAGCCCTGCTGTGACTAAGGAGCAAACAGCCTGGACCCTACAGTCAGACCAGAGCTGGAGTCAGTCTGGTCTTCTGGTCACCCCTGGGTGACCCAAGCAGCCCAAGACCTTCTCTGAGCCTTGCTTCTTGAGCTGTTGGATGAGAACATGCTGGGAGTGCTTGACAAGTCCTGGTTATTTATCTCCATCATTGATGGGTGACTGGGGCTCAGAGATGGGAAGTGACATGCTCAAGGTTCCACGAAGACCCCGAGGCTGACCTTCCTCCTCCCAGTGTCCAGGTAGGGACAGAGCTCAGGCCACAGCCTCACGTGCTCCCCAAGCCTCCACTCTGATCAACATCATCCTCACTCATTGGCAAAGTTCGTTCTATGTTGGCACAATGATCCCAAGGTTTCTACACGCACATATCAGCAGCCTTGATGAAAACCAGCTGTGAGGTTTTAAAATAGCCTCCCCAGGCTTCCAGAGATACCAGGTCCTTGGCTGAGGGAGAAAACTTCAGGCCCAAGTTTGAGATACCATCTTCAGAGAAGAATAACAGCTGCCATGCATCCAGGCCCAGAGATAGCCTGAGAGATGAGTGAGCTGAACTTCCCAGAGAGGCACGGGTGTAGAGGAAAGCGGGGGCTGGGGGATAGTCCAGAAAGCCCCCCAAAGTGGGGCATCGTCTTAGCTTTGTCAAATCTTTCTTTCTCCTCTCCTCCCCCCATCTCTCTTCTTTCATCAACTAATAATTCAAAGATCGGGCTGTGGACAGACATTACCTAGCCTCCACTCCCACAAGCTGTGTGATCATAAGCAAGTGACTTCACTCCATGAGCCTCAGTTTCTTCATCTGTCAGATGAGGTCCCCACTTCACCAGGGGGTCCTGAGGGTCCACAAGACAGTGCAGTGAAGAGCTGACAGACGAGCCTATCAGCAGGTGCCTGACAGCTGGCTGCTACCCCAGAAGATGGTGACGATGGTGACAACCCCTTGTCCCCAGTCCTTCTCCTGTCCCCCAACCCCAGTCCTCTCCCTGCTCCCCTTGAGGCTCCTGGCCTGGCCCCTGGCAGGCTGAAGACAGATGATGCAATCTTGGAGCAGGGAGCCTGTTAGGCCAAATTCCACCCTCAGGGCATTCTATTGCCCAGATGCGCCCCACCTCTGGCTTGAAGAGGGAACCAGGGCCAGACATGAGGCCCACATTCCCCATCAACTCTCACAATAACTCACAGAGGCCACTTGGTTGCCTCCACACCTAGACTGGTGCGTGGTACATAGTAGGTGCTCAATAAATATCTGCTGCTTGGCTGATGTGGTACTGTTATTGTCCCTATCTTACAGGTGAGAAACAGGCTCCCAAAGGTCAGCCAGCATGTAGCAGAGTGCAAACCTCAGAGTTTGAGCGATCCCAGGCTTAGAGGGGAAAGGTACAGTCCAAGGTACCCAGAAACACAACGTGAATCCAACTCCACTGGCACCAAAGTGTAAGTTTTAATCACCAAATGATACCCCATTTACCACCTCCTCTAGCCAACTTCTGCACTCAGCTTCCTTGCAGGCCTTCCATGCACATGCTGTGTTGTCTTAGGTAACTCACACAACCTCTCTGAGCCTGTTTCTGCACTTATAAAACAGAAAACCCACCTTGCTGCACTCAGGCAGAACCTCCCTCAGCTTATTTTTCTTCTGGCTTCTCAGCCTCTAGTGGCTGGCTCAGACATGCAGTCCATGCCAAATAAATCTTTGTTGATTAATTGAAGAGACAAGTTTACTTTAGAGCATCGAAGTTTGCCCGGAAGGTCTCTGGGTTGGTTGTCTCCGTGAACATATGCCTTCTCTCTTCACTTTAAAGAAGGAGAAACTGCAAAAAGCAGACGATGATTTAGGTGTGTGGTTTTTGTGAGAAAGACGTAAGCCATTGGCAGACCCCTCAGGCCCTTGGAGAAAAGACCTCCTACATCAGAAAATAAGCCAATGAACGTGAATCATCAGGCTTTCCATTAAAATAAAATGTCAAAGGACTAGCTATCATACTGGCGGTGAGCCCAACCTCAGAGGAGGGTTCTGACCAACACCCAGTCCTGGTGCTGATGGCATGGGCTGGAAGGTTGTGCCAGGCTCCAGGAGACCCCAGTGAACAAGCCAAACCCAGTCCCCAGCCCTAGGGACCTCAGAGCTCAGCAGGAGGAGACCTGGAAGGTTCTGGGCAGAATCCTGAGGTTCCCAGTGGGCACGTTCAAGCACCATCTGGTGGTTTCTGGAGATCACAAAGAACTTTCCAGAGAGGGGAGGAAACACGCTTTGCCAGCAGAGTGTCACCTTAGGGCCAGTGTCAGGCGGCAGCCATCAGGGAAGCCCCACGCCCCTTGCAGGAGCCCCCAGATGGCAGCCTCTGGTTTTCATGCTGAGGGGCTCTGGGGGTCTCAGGGGGCTCTCTCACCCCCATCCCCACACCCTGGCCTTCACCTCCAGAGCTCACCTTCTCTACCCCAGGGGCCCATGCAGCAGAGCCCCTCCCAGCCACCTGAGGGGTGTCCCTGTCACAGAGAGCTTTACCCGCAGCATCCTGCCAGGCTGACTACAGCTGCAGCTGCACAGACTTGCTGGCCTCTGGTTCAGGGGAACAAAGCTCACTTGGTCTTCAGCAGAACAGTTGGGAGAGCGTGTTTATCATAGGCTCCACATCGTGACCTGGGCTCCTGGCTGTTTCCCCCGGGAGTGGGGGTCACTTTTACAGACTTTAAAGACCCTTCCAGCTGATCCCATCACCACCACTGCTGCTAGCCTGGAAAGACCACGGTCCAACTAAGGTCAAACATGCTCATACTGCCAGGGAGAGTGAGGGGACAGGACCAGGGCAGTCACATACATGGGGACCAGGGTTCAGAAAGGCCCCACACTTGGTTTAATGCTATGCTGTTGCCATCTGGAAAGTCTTGATACTTTTCAAACAAGGAGTTGCACATTCTTATTTTACACTGGGTCCCTAATCCCATAGCCCATCCCGGGAGAGGGGCTTTGAGGGTCCAGCCGGGGAGCTCCGTCACCTGGAGATTCTCAGATCTCATGAAAGGCTTCAGAAATGGAAATCCCCACAAACCACATCCCCGGGGCCACACCAGGGGTCCAAGTGCCCACTTGCCTGCATACATTCACAATCACACAGCTGTGTTCATGGAAGCCACTGGGGTCGCCCACATTCACACATACTCATACGCATTCACACATGAACATCCGTGTCACCTCCAGCCACATGTTTTCTGCTCTGGAAGGGGCTCAGGAGACCTCAAAATGCCACTCCAGCTCCCCTAGGCCACTGAGAAAGCAGTGAAAAACTCGGAGAGGGGGGCCATCAGGAGCAGGCCCCTGTCTGCCTCCACCCCCCAGGAAAGGCAAGATCTCCTCCCTCACCCAGGATTCCACTAAATCCCCAGACAACCCTATGCAGAGCTCTCGTGACACACCTGATCCAGCTGAATTCCCACAGTCACTCATATGGTAGCATTTGTATTATACCCATTTTAAGGATGGCAAAACTGAGACTCCAAGAAGTGAAGCTGCTGACTGGAACAATGGCAGACAGACTGGGGGACTCCATGCCGGACAGTGACTCCTGAGACACAACAAGCCCCCAACCCCAACTCACAGCAGACTTGCCCCTCCCTCCTCCCAACCCCCACCTTCAGGATGCTCCTCCCAAGGCTGCTCAGCCTAGTTCATGGGGAGGGGTTCTCCCAGTTTAGCCAGTGCTCATTCCTCTTCTCACCACAGGCACAGGTGGGGACAGGTCAGTGCCCAAGGGTCCTCAGTTTTCTCTAAAGCCCCTGTCCCCCTGCCCTAGCCCCTTGGCCAGCCTTACCCTTTGACACCACAGACCAGGCAGTGGGAAGGAGCTGCTGGAATGACTACAGCTGCTGATTACCTACAGATAGCAAGCAACAGCAGGACACCCTGAGGGTGTAGGAGCAGATGTGGGTGTGTGCACTGGAGGTGGGGCAGGCAGGTCATCCCTTTGGCCGAATTCAGGGCTCCCTGGGGCCACAGCAGGAGTTCCAGGGACCTTTCTACATCTAGAGGCATCTCAGTTTCTAAATGGAACTTTCTGAATGTTCCAAGGAGAACATTCCTGTGGCCCTAAATAGAGGCTCCTCTCCTGGGGATGCTGAACAGTCCTCCAGGGCTTCTTGGTGGTGGGGGTCACTCTGAACCTTGGGGACAGGGCTCTGTGGGGCCAGTTGGCTCCATGTGCAGGAGGAAGAGGTGACCCGGCAGGCCTGCGGCTGCCCGCCACTGTGCCGGAGCTTGAGCCTGTCCAGGACCCGCGGCCCAGGCCTTATTTGGTAAGAAGAGCCTGCGCTGCCAGCCACTCGGGCTGTGAGCTGATGGGACACAGGAGTCCCCGAGCCGGCCCCATGCCCGCTGGCCTGGCAGCCTGGGTCCGCCCACCTGGCCTCCTCACCCGGCCCCTGAGCCAGAGGCTGGCAGAGTTGGAGGTGCGAGATCCCGGGGTCACGCCAAGGCTGGGGCCACCTCCCTCGGATCCCCGTCCAGCCATAGGAGAGGGATTCCCCAGCTTTTGCCTATATATGGCCGAGGAGAGGCGGCGCGCTCGGGAGGGGCCTGCGGGCCCCAGAGGTATTGTCTTAAGAAGGTGCTTGGCATCGGGCAGTGATGCTTCGGATTTTTACAGAAACCTGGCAGGGACATTGTTTGACAGCCCTGACAGCGTGCTGGAGTCTCCGCGGGGAGCCCGCCCCTGGGGGCCGAGGGCATGTGACGCGTCAGCTGCCTCCCTGGCAGGAGGGAAGCCAGGCCAGGCAACCATGTGCATGTTGGGGAAGAGGTGGCTGGCTCAGAGCTGCCCAGCTCAAGGGAATCAGACAGGAGCGACCCCTTCTGGGTCTCGTTTTCCCGATCCACGTGTAGTGTGTGCAGAGGTGCCACTGTGGACGCAGGGAGAAAAGTGCAGTGGAGGAGCAGGTGAGGCCCCCGCGGGCAGGGCTGCCCATCTCTGAGTCCCACAACGTGCAGCCTTAGTGGACAGACTGGTGCATCTTTGTCTCCCCATCCATGCCTTGCAAACCCAAGGAGCTGGTTGCCACTATACCCCTGCTGACAGATGAAGAAACCAAGGCTCAAAGACACTTAAGACCCTGGGCTCTTTCTCCAACCTGCTGGGGACCTTCGCAGGCCAATGTTCATTCATCCATCCTCTTGACGAACGCTCCTGAGCTCTGCTGTGGGCCAGGCATCATTGTAGGGCCTGAGGCGGCAGTGGTGACCCATCTAAGAAACATTCTGTTCCCAAGGAGATAACCATCCCTTCAAATTAGGTAGAAAGGAAAGATCTCTCTGTGCAGATGACTTTTAAATCATTTTAAATCAAGGCCCAAAGATGAGAAGAAGTCAGTCCTGGGGGAAGACGGGGGCTGGTTTTTTCAGGCAAAGGAAACTGCATGGAAAGGCAATGATGCCGGTAGAGGGCGGGTCAGGTCTAGCCCAGCCAGGAGACCAGGCTGCAGAGCCAAACGAGCAGACAAGAGCAGAAGATGCAGCCAGAGGTCTCAGGGCAGATCAAGGACCCTGGGGTTGGGTTGTATTCAGAGAATGATGGGTAGCTGGCTGTTAAGCAGACATCTGACAATATGATCAGACATGCTCTGCTGTATCAGATGTTTCATTGTTGTTCGGTCATTAAGTCATGTGTGACTCTTTGCCACCCCATGGACTGCAGCACGCCAGGCTCCCCTGTTCTTCACTATCTCGCTGAGTTTGTGCAAGTTCATGTCCATTAAGTCAGTGATGCCATCTCAGCCTCTGCTACCCCCTTCTCCTTCTGCCCTCAGTCTTTTCCAACATCAGGGTCTCTTCCAGTGAGTCGGCTATTCCTGTTAGGTGGCTAAAGTACTGAAGCTTCAGCTTCAGCATCAGTGCTTCCAATGAGTATTCAGGGTTGATTTCCTTTAGGATGGACTGGTTGGATCTCCTCGCTGTTCAAGGGACTCTCAAGAGTCTTCTCCAGCACCATAGTTCAAAAGCATCAATTCTTTGGCACTCAGCTTTGTTTATGGTCCAACTCTCACATCCATACATGACTATTGGAAAAAATATTGCTTTGACTATATGGACCTTTGTCAGCAAAGTGACATCTTTGCTTTTTAATACACTGTCTAGGTTTGTCATAGCTTTCCTTCTAAGAAGCAAACATCTTGTAATTACATGGCTGCAGTCACCATCCACAGTGATTTTAGAATGCAAGACCCCTCGCCATGACAAGGCAGTGATCCATAATGAAAGTGAAAGTGTTAGTTGCTCAATGGTGTCTGACTCTTTGCGATCCCATATACTGTAGCTCACCAGGCTCCTCTGTCCACGTAATTCTCCAGGAAAGAATACTGGAGTGGGTTACCATTTCCTTCTCCAGGGTATCTTCCCAATCCAGGGATTGAACCTGGGTTTCCTGCATTGCAGGCAGATTCTTTACTGTCTGAGCCACCAGGGAAGCTATGATCCATGAAGGGGATCATATATTTGGGCTCTGCTAGATGCTGTATGTCTGTTTTCTCATTTGATTCCTGGGCATGCCTGTGAAGAGACCAAAATTACCGTTTTAGAAACAAGGCAATTGAGGAGCCAAGAGTTGAAATGATAGGCTCATGTAATCATTACAGGATAGACAGGGGTTCTTCAATGAACTCTGCCTGATGTTAAAGCCAGGCCCAGTACAGACCCCCTTGGGCAGCAGGGCCTGAGTGGGACAGAGCAGTGTGCTTGGGGGTGGGGGGACTGACCTGGTTTGGTTCTCCTCTGCTATCCAGCCCACCACCCCACCACACAGGGTAGGTCACCAGGACTTTCCCAGTTTTAACACTGAAAGTCCAGCTTCCCAGAAACCCCTCTGTCCTGGGCATGCATGCATGTTCAGTTGCTTAGTCGTGTCCAATTCTTTGCAATGCTATAGACTATAACCCGCCAGGCTCCTCTGTCCATGGGATTCTCCAGGCAAGAATACTGGAGTGGGTTGCCATTTCCTTCTCCAGGGGATCTTCCTGACCCATGGATCAAACCCCACGTCTCCTGCATTGGCAGGCAGATTCTTTACCACTGAGCCACCTGGGAAGCCCATCTGTTCTGGGTAGACCTGTACACTCGGTCACTCACCTTGCAGGTGACTCAGCCCTGGCCTCCAGGCACCATCAGGAGCTCAGAGAGAGAGGAGTGATCCAAAAATTCTCCCCACCTGCACACCTGGCTGCACGCCCACCTCTGTCCAGGCCAGGAAGCTCCATGGAGAGGAAAGCAAATAGCAACCTGTGTATGGTTGCCTCAGCCTCCTCCCAGCACCAGGGAAACGTGGCCAGCCAGCTCTCAGCCAGCCAGCCAGCCACAGCAGAACAAAGTGAAGGTGGGGCTGCCCACCAGGAGAGTGGGTCAGGAGCAGGCCTGGCCGAGTGGGAAGGGCTTATCTCCGAGGCAAAGACTCAGGGTCACACAAGGCCTGCCTTTGACCCTAGAGACTCTGTGACTTCAAGACTCTGTGGGCCTCAGTTGCCTCTCCTGTAAAATGGGAGAATGACAATAGCCAGAGGTCTGCTGGATGCCAGGCCCTGTGTTAAGAGCTGTGCCAGTTATCACTTTCTGGAAGGCTTAGAGCACCCTTGGAAAGAAGGGTGCTAACTCTGTGCAGACAAGGAACAAAACCCAGAGAGGGTGAGACAGCCACCCCAGGTTACACAGCTAGTAACAGTAAAGCACGGATTTAGCTGTCTATTTCAGACCCTCACCCCGTGCAGGTAGGCAGTACACCAAAGGAGTGGTGTGCAAGGGCTCTGGGGACCCCCTTCCTGTTGATCCTGTGACCCTGGGCAAGTGGTTGCATCTCTCTGGGCCCGTTTTCCACCTACAAAGTAGGGATAACAAGGATCCCCACCTCCTAGGGCTGGTCACTGATACCAGGAAATTTGTATTAGGCATCTACCCTGGGCCAGGCCCTATCTTAGATGTTGATGATACAACAGAGGACAAAACAAACAACCCCCCCTGCCTAGAGTTTATATTCTGGGCGTGGGGACACAGAATTGTGGACATATAAATACATCTATGTTGGGGATGGGAATAGAGTGAAGGTGGGGTTCCCTTTGATGAGGGAGCTAGATGGGCTGTTCAGGGCTGTGGCATTTGAGCAGAACCTGAATGAAGGGAAGGAACAGGTAGTGCAGATATTGGGCAGATCCTGGGGGAAAGGCATGTAGGGCTGAAGGAACAGCCAGTGCAAAGGCCCTGAGGCAGGTCTGGAGTGGCTGCAGTTGAGTGAGGCCAGAGAGAAGATGCTGAAGGTGAGGTAGGCAGAGCTCTGGTTGTGCAGGGATGAGGAACCGCTGGAGTGGTTCAAGCAGAGTGAGGACAAAGTCACACAATTTTCTTTAAGGATCTGTATTCCTGCCTGTGGACAATCAGGAGGAGGCAATAATCCAGACAAAATGTCATGGTGCTTGGCCCAGCGTAGGAACAGGCCGAGGTGAGGAGACGGTCACATTCTGGAGATACTCTCAAGAGTCAACAGCTTTTGAAAAACGAATATGGTATATTGAAGCATCTATGTGGAATCTAGAAAAGTGGTATAAATGATCTTATTTGCAAAGCAGAAATAGAGACACAGACACAGAGAACAAATATATGGACACCAAGGGGGGATGGGAGAGTGAACCGGGAGACGAGGATTGACATATGTACACTATTGGTGTGTGTTTTAGTCGCTCAGTCAGGTCTGACTCTGCGACGTGTGGACGATAGCCCACCAGGCTCCTCTGTCCATGGAATTCTCCAGGCAAGAGTACTGGTGTGGGTTACCATTCCCTTCTCCAGAGGATCTTCCCAACCCAGGAATTGAACCTGGGTCTTCTGCATTGCAGGCAGAGTCTTTACTGTCTGAGCCACCAGGGAAGCCCCACTGATACTATTTATAAAATAGATAACTAATAAGAACCTAATATATAGCTCAGGGAACCTTACTTAGCACTCTGGTGACATAAATGTGGAAGTAAATCCAAAAAAAGAGAGGGTATATGAATATGAATATGTATATTCATATACATACTGATTCGCTTTGCTGTGCAGAAGAAGTTAACACAATATTACAAAGCAACCACACTCCAATAAAAATTAATTTAAAAAAAGAGTCAACAGAGTACAAGGGATGGGGAGTAAGACGGTGTGGGAATCAAAGGTGACCTCAGGATTAAGGGGAGGAGTGAATGAGTTAATGTCTTAGGAGCTCTTAGCACAAAACCCAGTCTGCAGTAACCTTTCAGTGAACATGCATTCTTATCATTATTAAACGTGACGCTTTCTCTCCTAAGCTGCACTTCATCCTGGAAAACCTCTCTAATGAACAGGCCAGCTAAGAACTGATGCATTGGCCTAATGAAGTGGGCAAGGAAGAGGTGGGAAAATGAGAGCCCACAGCCAGGGCAGCCCAGCACCCTGCCCATAAGGAAACCTTCAAACCAGCATGGCAACAGCAGGCGCCTGCACTGGACCTAAAGATGCTTCCTGACCTTGTCTCGGCAGGAGGGAAAGGAGGTAAGAAGAAAGAGGAGGGAAGACTTAGAGAATGAATTTTTGGTTCCCCGGGTGGGGAAGAATGGCAGGAGGGATAGTTAAGGAGTTTGAGACGGACATGAACACACAACTATATTTAAAATGGATAAGCAACAAGAATCTATTGTATAGCACAGAGAACTCTTCTCAATGTTATGGGGCAGCCTGGATGGGAGGGGAGTTTGGGGGAGAATGGATACATGTATATGTATGGCTGAGTCCCTTTTCTGTCCACCTGACTATCCCAGCACTGTTAACTGGCTATACTCCAATACAAAATAAAAAGTTTGGGGAAAATGAAAAAGAAGAAAGAGAGGAGGAAGGGACGAGGAGGCCAAAGTTCCCAGAGACTCAAGAACTGGTCACCTAGACCCAAAGGGAGGGGTGGGCAAGACCCACATAATCCAGGATGATCTCACTGGGGACCAATGAGGGCCCCTAGCTGAGGGGCCACCTCTACGTCTGACCATTTCCACCTCATCTATCATTGGCTTCATATTTTTATTTAGAATGACTCACCTGTTTTGTTTTTTTTTTTTTTCACTTAAGTAAGCTTATGGCAACCCACTCCAGTAATCTTGCCTGGAAAATCCCATGGACAGAGGAGCCTGGCACACTACAGTCCATGCAGTCAGAGAGAGTCAGATATGGCTGAGCTACTAAACAACAGTACCTTTTTTTTTTCTAAGTAAGTTTATTTTAAAAGGAAAATCTCTATCATCAAAAGTAAATGAAAAACAGGCATGAAAACTTGCCACTAACAGAGGATAACTCTGAAAGTGAGCACGGTGAAAGCAAATCATGTTGCCTGTCGTGCCAAGAGCAACTTCGAACAGTCATGTCCTGCTTGAAGCCACAGGTGCCTAGAGCTGTCACTGCCCTTCCCGCCACGAGGCCACCGGCATTTCCGCTTGTGGCGGAAATACAAGGGTTCTGGGCATCGGTTCAACCGCTCAGCTCCCATCGAGGCAGTATGAAGGTTGTTGTCTTGATTCCTTGGACAAACACAGAGCGCGTGCACCGGCCAGGCCAGGCCCACCAACACCGGCCGCCAACGGCAGGTCTCCAGGGTGGCAGCTCACCCACATTCCTGAACCACAGGCCAGGGCATGCCTGCTGGGTAGCAGGCACACATTTACCATCAAGAGGAAGCAGAAAGAAACTCCTTTGTCTTCTGGTAGCATCCTGGTGACAGCGCACACGCGTGCACACACACACACACACACACAGCAGCAGCAGCTGTCTCTTTGGCGGACAATTCTGCCTTCATAATACAGAGCAGTAATATGGGGTAGGAACCCCCAAGTTTCCGGTGGGGCAGCTTAGGTTCAAACCTCAGCTCTGCTGCTCACCACCTGATTGACCATGGCGGGAGGGCCGGACTCCAGGGCCCTCTAGGTCCTCATCTCTGAAAAGAAGCCTCAGAAATCACCCACCTCACAGAGTGGCTATAAGGTTAAAGAGGTAATACATGTTCAGCATTTCAAGTAGTTGAGTACTCCCCCGAAAGTAGCGCAGGGCATCTGGGGGTTTTGGCTTTTTTTTTTTTCCTCTATTTTCCACTTTTAAATAAGGCCACATTTTGCCAAAAGCCAAAACACTGGGTCAGAGGGTATATGCAGTTTCTCAGTGCTTATTTCAGGAAGACAGACTGAGCTTAAAACTCTGAATCTGTTTACAGCAAAGCTGATGTGTCACTTTCCCCACACCTCTGCCAGCACTGGGCTTTATCATTTTGTAATTGTTTCCTAATTGAATCAGCATGTAGCCGGGCTTTTGTTTGCATTTCTTTCTTTGCCTACAAGGCTGTGCATTCTTCCAGGTAGCCACTGTCTACACTTTCGCAGGGATAAATGACTTGTTTACTCTTTTTCAATATTTCTTGAGTGGCCTCTGTGACATCCTTTGATGGGTCCACATGGAAAGCACTTTTTGAGCAGGAAGGGAGATGGGAGAGGGTTGTAGCATGGGAATGTGGTAAGAGCTTCTGCCCCACCCACCCCCATCTCCTGCCTTCACTTCACCTGAGTTTTCCCAGCTGAACAAATGCTTCTCTGGGATGGGGCTGCAGGCACCCTGGCTGGGAGGAAGCAAGGAGGGGCCAGAGGAACTGATTGCACTCTCGGAGCAACAAGCCAGAAACCTAACAGGCTCCATTCCTGCCCCACTGGCCACCCGCTTCTCACCCCTAACTCTCCTAGAGCCCCTGAGTATCGGGAAGCTTTCCTTCAGACTAATGACATCAGAATAAATTCATCCGAGTTATGATACTGTAATGATTTTCTCTCTTTGTTCCTTAATTACTCAGACTCCCAGGTGCTGTGTTAGCAAGATGCCCGGAATCTCCTTTTTGGATCCTCCCACACTTTGAATGGTCCAAGGATCCCTAGGTCATCTTCAACCCACAGATACGGGTGGGGCCTGTTCCCCCTAAACTTCACTGCTGCCATGGCCTCTTACTACCACATGAGGTCGCTGTTGAAGAGGGCTCTCCAACAGTCCTGTGGACACTTGACCACTTTGCAATGATGCCTGAGCTGGTTGGACCTTTGCCTGGGTCTTGGAGGTCACCCACACTTGGGACTCGAGTTTATAGCTCTCGTGGGTCACTCTTAAACACTCAGAACAGAATGGAAAGTCTCGTCCCCACGTGAGTCATGATCCCAGCCCCTCACTACACAAGAGGCCCCTGGGAAGACTGCATCGTAGCACTGCCCCTAGGGTGACAGAAAGGGAACTGGAGCCCCAAAGAGTAATTTTTCCAAAATCATTTGGCCAGGGGGCACCCAATTCAAGCTGAACTCCCCGTCCAGTCCTCTCAGCACTTTTGTTTTTAGAGGCTGCCAGTGAAACTCCTGGGTTCCCCAGGTGTCTCAGTGGTAAAGAATCTACCTGTCAAGCAGGAGACAGGCTCAATCCCTGGGTCAGGAAGATCCCCTGGAGAGAAGAATGGCAACCAATATTCTTGCCTGGGAAATTTTATGGACAGATGAGCCTGGCAGGCTACAGTTAGTGGGGTCACAAAAGAGTTGGACACGACTTAGCAACTAAACAACAAAAAGTGAAACTCCTGTTTCTCAGCCCACGAGACTCTGCAGGAAGTAACCCCTGCCTTCCTCCCAGGCTTCATCTCACTTCCTCACCCACATTCAAAATCCTTTCCCACCTGCCTCCCTCTCCCTAAAGATCCCCCCCAGATCTCCCCCATTACTCAAGTCTCTGCTCAGTGGGCTCCTTTCAAGCTCCTCCTCACAAAGCCCTTGTCACCATGAGACGTTATCCTGTCCTGTCTCTGCAGGACACCTCTCTGATCCTGGCCACCTCTTCTCCTCTGCTGTCCCCCTGGCTACTCACTACTATGTTGTCCCCCAGACTCAACCCTGTGAACATTCTCTATTGTGAGACAAGCCTGGGCACTGAGGGCTGTGTGGCAGCTCCCCTGGCCTCTTCTGAGATTCCAGGAGCACTCCATCCCCAGCGATGACAACCAAAGACACCTCCAGACATTGCCTGATATCCCCTGGGGTAGGGATGCTGTAGGGGGTCATGGGGGAGAAGGAGAGAGCCCATCCAGAAGCCGGAGGAATCCTCATCCTGGGCCTCAGAGCCTGAACCTCCCCCGTACACAACCCCTGCCCTGCAGGCTCCTGGGGTTCTTGAGAAGCAGCGTGGAAACCCTTCTGCAGGGCCAGAAGGGAAGCAGCCACAGGCCCAGCCACACCCAGCTAGGGAGAGTAGGCCGGGGGCTAATTATAGCAGGCAGGTTGTGAGAGGTCTTCTCCGGGAAGAGGAAGTGGCTCTCTGATTAACCCTGGGGTTGGTTCACCCCAAGTTGAGACAGTCCCTGTGGGGAGAGGAAGTGTGGTGAAATGAATTCAGCCTCAGGGGCCCAGGCAGCACCAACAAGCCAAGCAGCTCTGGCGGGGGAACGGCGGAACGTGGTTCTGCGGCGCACAGGCCAAGTCTGTTGCAGAAGCCTTCAACTCTCCAGACCTTGGTTTTAAAAGAAAAGGGGCTGGGCCAGATTTGACTTTTGAAGTGGGCCTCTTGTTTCAGGGCAAGGGCTCCTGAGTCAGGAGCTCACTGAGCCTCAGTGTCCTCATCTGCAGAATGGGTTGATGGGAACCATGTCTTTCACAGTCTTTGGAGGATCCGTGGAGCTGATTCATGCTGCTGGCAGGCCTGAGCCAGAGCCTGATATAGGATAGTGGCTCAGTAGATGTTCCATGTTATCAGAATGGCGACACGATCGATAGGGCCCAGTCAAAATGAAATATGGGCCCCTTGTTCAAAAGTTGCTAAGAACTTCAAGACAGAGAAAGCAGGGGGTTAAGCCTGGCGTGGGGCCCCTCTGAGCCCTGTATGGCTGCCTGGGCCACAGGCCTGTGAACTGGGGCAGCTGTGGGGATGGGAGTGAGGTGAGGGTGGGGAAAGGATCCTGACCAGGATGGACCCCTCTCCAAGACTGTCATCAGAGGACCTCACCTGGAACAAAGTCAGAGTGCTGCCCGCCGTATGAGACCCTTCACATACAAGCTATATAAATGGTGCACACAAAGCAATACTGCAAATTAACTGTCACCATAAATATGGGACTTCCCAGGTGGCACAAGCAGTGAAGAACCCACTGGTCAGTGCAGGAGACAGAAGACATGGGTTCAGTCCCCAGGTCGGGAAGATCCCCCAGAGGAGGGCACGGCAGTCCCCTCCAGTATCTTGCCTGGAGAATCTCCATGAACAGAGGAGCCTGGCAGGCCACAGTCCATGAGGTTGCATGGAGTCGGACATGACTGAAGCGACTTAGCACGCAGGCATAAATATGTAGGTAAAAGCCTAGGCAGGAGGTTGCAGCCCCCACTCCCAATGAGGTTGGCTGTGGGTGGAACGTGGGAATCACAGCTGACCTGAGCTGTAATCTGTAACATTTTATTTCTTCAAAAGAAAAAGGATTAGTGACAAATATGACAAAATCTTCACATCTCATTGTATGTCCTGTTTAATCCCGGGGAGTCACAGTAGGAGCTTATTCTCTGTATATTTTCATTTTTAAAAAGCAGGCTTCACTGCTTTGAAAACCTTGAAAGCATTTGATGAGAAAAGAACTAGCGTTTGACTAAGGCTTCTGAGAGCAAGGTGCCTGGGAGACACAGGAGTGTTAATTGAGAGCCTACTACATGCCTGGCCCAAGGCTGGGGTCTCAGGCTGGAGGTGGGGGGATGTCCCTCCAGGAGCCCAGAGACCAGCACAGAAGCAGAAAGCAGGCCTGCATGCCCATCCTTTGTGGGGACTAATATGAGTGACTCCAGCCTCAGCATGGGGCTGCCACTTGGCTATTTTCACAGGAAAGCTGAATCTTGGGTATTTTTCCCCTTTTGCTGAAGGATGCTCAGAGCCTAGAGAGGGAGAGGGGTCAGCTGGCAGGCACCAAGGGCTGCCTGTTGGGGTGATGAGGGGCACACCAAGGTGAGAATGTGGGACAGAGTCATCAACAGGCACGGTCACAGGTGCAAGGGAGCCCCCGGGGCGGCCCCAACCACTGCTGAGATGCTTAGATGAGTGACAGGAGATGTCGCCCAGAATTGTCAGCCTCCTCTGCTGGCAGGACTTGGGGTCTGCAACCTCGGGCATGGAAATGTCTCACTCAGCTGGAACTAGAGCCCTCCCCAGGGGCATCAGCAGCCTCTTTGTCAGTCATGGGAGAGGACTAGACACCTAGACACCGGGCTTACCTAGCCTAGGGCTTTCTCCCGAAGGGGTCTTGGCCGATGATCCCCATGAGGCCAGGAACACAGGCAGCTCCTCTGTCCCAGGGCTGCTCTCTGGTCATTTCTGTCTCCTTGGTTTATCTGTTCTAGCTTTTTAATTTTGAAATAATTTTAGACAGAGAAAAGGTGCAAAGACAGTTCCCACATCCCTTTCCCCCGGCTTCCTCTATTGCTCTCTTTCATAACAGTACAACAATCCAAACTGAGAAATTCAGTTTGGTCCAATACCATTAACTAACTACACACTTTATTCAGATTTTCCCCCAGTGTCCTTTCTCTGTTCCGGACCCCACATGGAATTTGCTCATCTCGTCTCCTTCTCCTGCAGCCTCAGGGATGTCCTCACTCTTTCCTTGTCCTTCCTGATCTTGCCAGACTTGCAGAGCATCAGTCAGATGTTTTGTAGACTGTCCTTCAGTTTGGGTTTCTCTCTTGTCCTCTCATGTTTTCAAATGAGACATAATTCCATGTTCCAGAAAATGCAACCTTAGAAAGTATACAGTCCTGCAGCTTTTCATATACACAGTTGTGCAGCCCTCAAAAGGATCTAATTCCAGAATCTTCCCATCACTCTGAAAGGAGGCCCTGGGCCGCCACTTCCTTTTTGGCCACCATGCGTGGCACATTCTCTTGCCCCCTCCTTCTTGCCCCAGCTCCATTTCTCTGTAGGACCCTGGTCCTGTTTTCTTTCAGTTTCTGTTTGCAGTCTGCCTCTGAGGCGCTTTGTCTCTCAGATTTGCTTCTATTTCTGCATCTCTCTCTCTCTCTCTGCCAGTCTCTCCCTGTCTCTCTCTCTCCATCTGACTCCCTCTATTTTATCCTTTTTCAGTCTAGTTTGCTCTATGTAGTGTGTGCAGCTTTCTCTCTCTTTCATTCCAAAGGTTGTTGGCGTTCATTCGCTCAGTTGTGTCTAACTATTTGACTGCAGCACACCAGGCTTCCTTGTCCTTCACCATCTCCTGGAGTTCTAAAGGAGACATAGGCAAAACCCAAGAAAACAAAAAGGAATGATGAGGCATCTGCAGAGCTCTGGAGACAGACAGGGTGAGGGATATGTGAGGGCACCAGTAGACGGGGACCTCTCTGAGGACGTGACGATGCAGCAGCCCTGGAGGAGTTGCAGGGAGATGGCCAGGCAGAGGGCAACACAAGCAAAGGCCCTGGGGCAGGAGAGAACTCCAGACTGAGCCGAGGAGAGGCAGGGAAGACAGGGGCCTCCCTGTGCCCAGGCTTGCTTAGAATCTCTCCCCAGGTCAGGCCCCCAGCTCCGGGCCCCCTGCCTTGGAGCCCCAGCCAGCCCAGGGTGAAGGAGACCTGTGGAGAATTAAGTTACAGCTGAACCTTTGAGAATTTGCTAGGACCCCCACTGGGGGCAAGGCCACATACTCCTTCCTGGGGAACCTGAGCTGGACACAACCCCCCACTTCCATGGAAGGAATCTGCAGCAGAAGGGCACAACCCAGGCTCAAAGAGAGTCTGTGTGTTGATTTATTCCATTATTTACTCCCAAAACACTGATTAAGCACCTGCTGTATACCAGAACCGCAAATGGGCATGGGTAGTGCCCGACCTCACGGACTTAGATTCTAGCCCACCCACTCCCACGCTGGGGAGAAAGGGTGAAGCTCAGATGGTAACTTATTCATCCAGTGCCTATGGGCTCTCACTGCGTGGTGGACAAACACGGAGGACCCTCAAGGGGTGGCCCATGTTCACAGCACAGTTTCTGAAGCACAATGAATGGTTCAAATCCCAGCTCTGCCGGCTGTCAGCTAAGTGGCCTTGGGCAGGTAACTAACCTACTAACTTACAGTCTCTGAGCCTTGCTTTCCTCCTCTGTAGAGTGGGCTGCTGTGAGAGCTACAGGGTAGAATGTCATATGCTGAGCCCCCTACCCCTGACATTCAGAGAGCCTTCCTGGATCCAAATTGAGTTTATCAGTCATAATCGTTGTCCTTCTGAGCTGGTGGGACAGGCTGGTGTGTCAGGATCCCAGGCCTGCTGGGGATGGGGAACTGGGCATCCTTCCCCAGGGATGCAGTCTAGGCAGCCGGGTGGGGTGGGAGGGTGGAGAGGGGCCAGCGTGTGCAGCAGCTGGATGGTGGCTTGTGTCCTTAAGTCACCGAGGGCAGCACCAGGAAGACTGGCCAGGGCCAACAGCCTAACCCAGACTCATTTGTGATGCAAATGGTTGGCCCGAGGCTCTGGGCCAGGGCCCCTGAGCCCTTATTTGGAACAGAGGAGCCTGGGGGGAGGTTGGGGGGTGGGGGAGTGGCCAGCCCCAGACAGCCTCGAGGGACCTCTCTGGGTGGGTTAGGGGTGAGTTGGGACTCCTCAGCACCAGATGCATTCCTGCAGGCTTATGAGGGTAGAGTTGAGGGGCAGGGGTGGGGTGGGGGAAGAGCTCTTGCTTGGCCAGTGGAGTGAGCAGAAAAGCCTTGCTGGCAGGGCTCCCGCCCTGCGGAATCCAGAGATCCTCTCTGGGCTTTCTCCCAGGATCCCGCAGAAATCAGGGCCTCGCATGTTACACCCTGTCACTTCCTAGCTGGCCACCCACACTGGATCTCCAGCTCCCTCCAGGGTCCCCTGCAAAGCTGTGGCCACACAGTCCTTCTCACCTTCTTCCCTGGCTCTTGGCCACGCTGGGCTTTTTCACAATCATTCCTTCTGCCTGGAATGCCTTTCCCTTTGGCTCTGCCAATCTTTGTTAGTTCTCTTGTCCTTACTCAGTACATGTAACTATATATTCTTTTTCTTAAAATCAGTACCCCCAAATTGTATAAACTTCAGGCCCTGTGAAAACTGAGTATGTCCCCAGTGGCAGGAAAATGTTCCCTGACACCATCCTTCCTGGTCCCTGAAGAAATGAGTAGGTTACACCCCCCTTTAGGTCATTCATTCATTCAACAAACATTTAATGAGAAACATTAAACATTTAGGGCTTCCCAGGTGGTGCTAGTGGTAAAGAACCCGCCTGCCAATGCAAGAGACATAAGAGATGGGGGTTCAGTCCCTGACTTGGGAAGATGCCCTGGAGGAGGGCATGGCAACCCACTCCAGTATTCTTGCCTGGAGAATCCCATGGACAGAGGAGCCTGGTGGGCTATAATCCACAGGATCACAAAGAATTGGACACAACTGAAGCAACCTAGAAAATACGATTAAACATTTAATGTATCAACAGAGCAGTGAACGAGGCAAATAAGAACGCCTGCCTTTGTGCACTGACAGTCCACCAGGGGTATAAGCAACAGACAGATAAATAAGTTAACAGTAAGAGGTACATAAGGTGATTGTAGGTTTGAGGTGTAATAAATTCTACAAAGAAAAATGGACAGGAAAGGTAGAGGAAGCATGGTCGGGGTGGGGGCTGAATGCAGCAAGATAAAAGGTGAGTGTGTTGATACCTGGAAGATGAGTGGTCCAGGGAAAGGGAAGAGCATGTGCAAAGGCCCTGTGGCGGAGGAATGCCTAAGAGGGCTTGGCACTTCCCAGTGGTGTTTATCAGACTGAAATTCAATAATTCATGCCAGTGATGATTTATGAATTTTCTGTCTTCCCCACTAGAATCTTGTATTTGGTAACTGTTCAATAAGTAAATGGAGAAAGAATGTATTTATTTCTTTGGGAGAAGAGGTTGGTGCTGGTGGAGTTGTAACAGAGCTCCAACCTTAGGGCACTAGGTCAGCTCACAGGCCAGAGCTCTGCAGGCAGGGTGCTGGGCCTGGCAACGGTGTCTGGGGACAGGGGCACCAGGCAGCCTTTTCCTGGGATGTGGTGGGGTGGAGGGCGGCAGACAGCAGGCATGGCAAGAACAAAGCAGGAAAAGAAGAATGAGAAGACCCTGAGATGATCTCCAAGCTCAGTTTGGGGCACATGGAGTCCTCTGGAGATGTCCCAGAAATAACAGTGACACCGTTTCAGGGGCCAGGTTCCAACTGGGCCACTGAATTTGGGAAGTGAACTTTAAAATCATGGCCCCAAATAGTTACCTCCTCTTATGTGATCTCTGGGCAGGGTTGTGCGAGTGCTGAGAAAAAATCTGCAGGTGGAATCCTGGTGCACAGCCAGTGCACAGGGATTGGACAAGGGCAGCTGTGGCAAACTCTGTTCAAAGCGATTCTTCTGCCTCTGCTTGAATTAGCATAAGGCTGGACAAGACATTTGCCTCTATTCCAGGGGAATGGAGCAATAGAGCACACCCACCCCCACTCCTTGCAATATTACGCAGCCGACAATCAGGTGAGAAAAAGCTCCATGTGAGATCAGTGGGCAATCTTCAAGATGTTCTGGAGAGAAAGGAGCCTGACAGAGTGAATGGCGTGTGCTGATTTGGAGGGAAGAGATAGAAGCTCATGATGTAGTGTGAGCTGAAGCTGAAGGCCCTGGATGCCTGGAGGGAAGAGAACCAGGTGGGAGATGGGCTGGGAGGGACTTTCCCATCCCACAACCCTCCCCTAATGCCCAGTCAATACATCAGTGAAAAACTGTTGTTGTTCAGCTGCCAAGTTGTGTATGACTCTTTGCGACCCCTTAGCCAGGGCCCCTGAGCCCTTATTTGGAACAGAGGAGCCTGGGGGGAGGTTGGGGGGTGGGGGAGTGGCCAGCCCCAGACAGCCTCGAGGGACCTCTCTGGGTGGGTTAGGGGTGAGTTGGGACTCCTCAGCACCAGATGCATTCCTGCAGGCTTATGAGGGTAGAGTTGAGGGGCAGGGGTGGGGTGGGGGAAGAGCTCTTGCTTGGCCAGTGGAGTGAGCAGAAAAGCCTTGCTGGCAGGGCTCCCGCCCTGCGGAATCCAGAGATCCTCTCTGGGCTTTCTCCCAGGATCCCGCAGAAATCAGGGCCTCGCATGTTACACCCTGTCACTTCCTAGCTGGCCACCCACACTGGATCTCCAGCTCCCTCCAGGGTCCCCTGCAAAGCTGTGGCCACACAGTCCTTCTCACCTTCTTCCCTGGCTCTTGGCCACGCTGGGCTTTTTCACAATCATTCCTTCTGCCTGGAATGCCTTTCCCTTTGGCTCTGCCAATCTTTGTTAGTTCTCTTGTCCTTACTCAGTACATGTAACTATATATTCTTTTTCTTAAAATCAGTACCCCCAAATTGTATAAACTTCAGGCCCTGTGAAAACTGAGTATGTCCCCAGTGGCAGGAAAATGTTCCCTGACACCATCCTTCCTGGTCCCTGAAGAAATGAGTAGGTTACACCCCCCTTTAGGTCATTCATTCATTCAACAAACATTTAATGAGAAACATTAAACATTTAGGGCTTCCCAGGTGGTGCTAGTGGTAAAGAACCCGCCTGCCAATGCAAGAGACATAAGAGATGGGGGTTCAGTCCCTGACTTGGGAAGATGCCCTGGAGGAGGGCATGGCAACCCACTCCAGTATTCTTGCCTGGAGAATCCCATGGACAGAGGAGCCTGGTGGGCTATAATCCACAGGATCACAAAGAATTGGACACAACTGAAGCAACCTAGAAAATACGATTAAACATTTAATGTATCAACAGAGCAGTGAACGAGGCAAATAAGAACGCCTGCCTTTGTGCACTGACAGTCCACCAGGGGTATAAGCAACAGACAGATAAATAAGTTAACAGTAAGAGGTACATAAGGTGATTGTAGGTTTGAGGTGTAATAAATTCTACAAAGAAAAATGGACAGGAAAGGTAGAGGAAGCATGGTCGGGGTGGGGGCTGAATGCAGCAAGATAAAAGGTGAGTGTGTTGATACCTGGAAGATGAGTGGTCCAGGGAAAGGGAAGAGCATGTGCAAAGGCCCTGTGGCGGAGGAATGCCTAAGAGGGCTTGGCACTTCCCAGTGGTGTTTATCAGACTGAAATTCAATAATTCATGCCAGTGATGATTTATGAATTTTCTGTCTTCCCCACTAGAATCTTGTATTTGGTAACTGTTCAATAAGTAAATGGAGAAAGAATGTATTTATTTCTTTGGGAGAAGAGGTTGGTGCTGGTGGAGTTGTAACAGAGCTCCAACCTTAGGGCACTAGGTCAGCTCACAGGCCAGAGCTCTGCAGGCAGGGTGCTGGGCCTGGCAACGGTGTCTGGGGACAGGGGCACCGGCAGCCTTTTCCTGGGATGTGGTGGGGTGGAGGGCGGCAGACAGCAGGCATGGCAAGAACAAAGCAGGAAAAGAAGAATGAGAAGACCCTGAGATGATCTCCAAGCTCAGTTTGGGGCACATGGAGTCCTCTGGAGATGTCCCAGAAATAACAGTGACACCGTTTCAGGGGCCAGGTTCCAACTGGGCCACTGAATTTGGGAAGTGAACTTTAAAATCATGGCCCCAAATAGTTACCTCCTCTTATGTGATCTCTGGGCAGGGTTGTGCGAGTGCTGAGAAAAAATCTGCAGGTGGAATCCTGGTGCACAGCCAGTGCACAGGGATTGGACAAGGGCAGCTGTGGCAAACTCTGTTCAAAGCGATTCTTCTGCCTCTGCTTGAATTAGCATAAGGCTGGACAAGACATTTGCCTCTATTCCAGGGGAATGGAGCAATAGAGCACACCCACCCCCACTCCTTGCAATATTACGCAGCCGACAATCAGGTGAGAAAAAGCTCCATGTGAGATCAGTGGGCAATCTTCAAGATGTTCTGGAGAGAAAGGAGCCTGACAGAGTGAATGGCGTGTGCTGATTTGGAGGGAAGAGATAGAAGCTCATGATGTAGTGTGAGCTGAAGCTGAAGGCCCTGGATGCCTGGAGGGAAGAGAACCAGGTGGGAGATGGGCTGGGAGGGACTTTCCCATCCCACAACCCTCCCCTAATGCCCAGTCAATACATCAGTGAAAAACTGTTGTTGTTCAGCTGCCAAGTTGTGTATGACTCTTTGCGACCCCTTAGACTGCAGCATGCCAGCATGCCGGAGACAGAGGCCTCCCTGTCTCTCACCTCTCTGAGAGTTTGCCCAAGTTCGTGTCCATTGAATCGGTGATGCCACCCAGCCATCTCATTCTCTGTCATCCCCTTCTCCTTCAACCTTTCCCAGCATCAGAGTCTTTTCCAATGAGCTGGATCTTCGTAACAGATAGCCAAAGTATTGGAGCTTCAGCTTCAGCATCAGTCCTTCCAGTGAATATTCTGGGTTGATTTCCTTTAGGATTGACTGGTTTGATCTCCTTGTTGTCCAAGGGAATCTCAAGAGTCTTCCCCCGCCCCACAGTTCAAAAGCATCAGTCCTGCAGCGCTCTGCCTTCTTTATTGAAGATGGGCAACTATCCTGCATAGAAATGCCACGCTGTTAGGAGCAGTAAGGTGACTGCTGACAGCTGGAGGCGGGAGAAACTCCTAGCTGGGGGCAGAGGGGGTGGGGTGATGGGCACACCCTTCAGGGACCTGTCTGTTCCCCTTTCTCACAAAGCCAACCACCCGAGGAACAATAGGGCTTCCCCTCCTCTTCGGAGAGAAAGGCAGGGGAAGACAGCCTGCAGGGCTAGAGGTGGCAGGTGGAAACCTCAATGAGGTGCCAATGCTATTCTGAGAGGCCAGGCAGGAAGCAGGGGCGGAAGTCGTGCTGGGGATGGTTACTGCAAGTGTGTTTGTGCTGGGGGAGGCGTACCCCGGGGAGGGAAGAGAGATGCCAGAGGGTGCTCCCAGTCAGGCCTCATGCTCCCAACCCTCCAGGAAGCTGCTAGTCCAAAGCCAAGCCAGTTTCTGTTTTGCAGCAAGTAGGGGTAGGTTAATGCATTCATCCCCTTCCATTTTCCTATCTACTCTGCCAACCTCAACCGCCTCCCGGATCACACTCTCACCCTCCTGACCGGCCACAGTTCTTCACCCTGGCTGGATGCATCCAACCTCAGGTTGTTCTCACAGGCTGAGAGTCCCTTGCCTCCTTCCATGACTTTTCTCCAGTGGCTTTTGCTCCACCCTCCTCTCACCTGGGCCCTCCTGTTTCTTCTCCAGTACCTCACCTTGCTTCCTTCATAAAATTGTAACCCAATTATTTTTTTTTAAATTATGCTCCTGTCTGGGCAGTAGCCACACCCACCTGTTTTTACTGCTGCAGAGAGAAGGTTGGGCATTCGTAGAAGGAACAAAAGGAGACTCTTTGGGGCCTGTCACTTGGGGGAAAATGAGGCTCATCAAAGAGAGAGCCTGAATCTAACCAAGGTGGGAAATTTTAGAGCAAACAATTGGACTGCCCTTCAAGATAAAGGAGGTTGACTTTGTGATAGGCTTGGCTAAGGTTAGGGACCAGCAGGAAGGAGACACATTTTCTTTCCTTTGCAGTAGCCCAGAGGGTAGGAGCCAAGGGCCATGGATTCTGAGCATGAAACCAACATAAGCTAAGAAATAGAGAAAGTTGGATCCCTATAACAGTACTTGAACTGCTGGATCCAGCCATTCCTGAAGCCAGAAATTCAGCTGCATGAGTCAATCATGTCCAACTGGTGGCTCGGACAGTAAAACGTCTGCCTACAATGCGGGATACCCGGGTTCAATCCCTGGGTCGGGAAGATCTCCTGGAGAAGGGAATGGCAACCCACTCCAGTATTCTTGGACTTCCCTGGTGGCTCAGAGGGTAAAGCGTCTGTCTACAATGTGGGAGACTTGGGTACGATCCCTACGTCGGGAAGATCCCCTGGAGAAGGAAACAGCACCCCACTACAGTACTCTTGCCTAGAAAATCCCATGGATGAAGGAGCTTGGTGCAGTCTACTGTCCATGGGGTTGCAAAGAGTTGGGCACAACTGAGCGAGTTCAGTTCACTTCACTTCATTTCAATCATTCTCCAGAAGGTGGGTAAATCAATCAAGATCCTTTCCTTTGCAAATGACGGAAAACCCAAGTCAGATTTCTTGGGTGGGCAGAATAATGCCCCTCCCTCCTAGACAGTGTGTTCCGATCCTGGGAACCTGTGACTATATGAAGTTTGAATATATTTGCTTACATGGCAAAAGGGACTTTGCAGATGTGATTAAGGTTATGGCTCTTCAAAGAGGGAGAGTATCCTAGACTATCCAGGTGGGTTCAGTCTAACACAAGTCATTAAAAATAGAGAGCTTTGTCCAGCAGGAGACAGAGAGGAGCAGCAGAAGAGGAAGTTGAAGAGATTTGAACACCAAAGGGACTTGATCCATGGTTGCATTGTTGCCAAAGGAGCCACATGGAAACAAGAAAAGGAATGTGGGCAGCCTCTAACAAAAAACCCCGCCCCCACTGTCTGCCAGCAGGAAATGAAGACCACAGTCCCATAGACACAAGGAACTGAATTTAGCTAGCTATCTGAATGAGTCTGGAAGAGGATTCTTCCCAGACCCTCCCATAAGGATCAGCTTTGCAGACACCTTGACTTTGTCATCCTAAACTGAGGACCTGTCTGGGTCATGCTGTATCTGGAGCTTTGAAACACAAAAAGTAGGACATAATTATCTGTTAAGTGTTGTTTCAAGCCACTAAGTTTGTCACGACTTGATAGAAAACTGCTGCTGCTGCTGCTGCTAAGTCACTTCATTCGTGTCCGACTCTATGTGATCCCATAGATGGCAGCCTGCCAGGCTCCCCCATCCCTGGGATTCTCCAGGCAAGAACACTGGAGTGGGTTGCCATCTCCTTCTCCAATGCATGAGAGTGAAAAGTGAAAGTGAAGTCACCCAGTCGTGGACGGCAGCCTACTGGGCTCCTCCGTCCATGGGATTTTCCAGCCAAGAGTACTGGAGTGGGTTGCCATTGCCTTCTCCAGATAAAAAACTAACCCCCTGTTTTAATAAAAAAAGAGAATTGACAGACTTTCTCACCCTGATTTCAGGAATGACTGGATCCAGCAGTTTAACTCCGTCCATGGGATTTTCCAGCCAAGAGTACTGGAGTGGGTTGCCATTGCCTTCTCCAGATAAAAAACTAACCCCCTGTTTTAATAAAAAAAGAGAATTGACAGACTTTCTCACCCTGATTTCAGGAATGACTGGATCCAGCAGTTTAAATACTGTCCTCAAGATTCAGTGTCTCTGCCTTCTCCTATGCTGGTCCATGCTACATGGCTCACCCTGGCAGTGCCAAAGCTCCCACCCCCAGGTTAAATCCACAGGAAAGGAGGCCTGCTTCTCCCAGCTCTCCCATGGTAATTCTCACCATCTCATTGCCCATGAGCAGACCATGTGCCCACTCCTGAGTTAGCCTCTAAGGCTAGTGGCATGCAATGTTCTTTTTGGCCAGGTCTGGGTCACATACCCACCCTGAGAGGGTCAGGGCTGGGATCTGGAGCCACAGAGGCTGAAAGACAGATGGGGGGAAGGGCTGGTTCTCTGAGGAGGAAATCTGGGCATGGGAGGGGGTAAATAACCACAGTGAAGCCCCTGTACAACGGGGCAGCAGGAGGTCAGAGAGCACAGAGAATTTGCTGTGTTTCACTTTCTGGAGGAAAGTGCACCAGGCACTGTGCAGGGTGGCCCGGGCAGAGGAGCTCCAAGCCGGCCCAGTGAATGTGACTCAGAACCTCCAGATGACTCCTGCCCCGGGGGCGCTGTTTCCAAACTCAGGCTAGCCAGCAGGGAAGCCTTGCGTTCCTCAGAAGCATGCTCGACTGGGACACAGAGTAAATAAACTGATATTTATACCCCAGGCCCACAGGGTGGCCACTTGGCTCTGAGACAAATATGGTCAAAACTGAATTGTGCGGCCCTGGGAGGAGACCAAGACAGTCCCAGGAGGAGCCCGCGGGAGGCAGCCACATACCACACTCCCACGGGCAATCCCTGCTCCTTCCCCAAAGACGCGGGTCAGGAGGGAGGGGTCCGGCCCTCGCTCCTGCGCATCCTATTTTCCATGCACCCAGACCAGAAGGACCCTCCTCTCCTAGGATCTGGACCCCTGCTAGCCCTTCTCAGGTCTGATCCCGGCTGGATCTGCAGCCCACAGCCAGGGTACCCATGCCCCCATCCATCCTATCCTAAAGATGGCCTCTGCTTCAGATGGCCTCTCCTTGAATCGGAAGGTCACTTAAATTATTTAGAATTAATATGTCCAGCAAGTATTATAAGCCCCTTCTATGTGCCTGGCACTGGGTGCTGGGGCTGGGTACCACCATGAAGGCTCTGGCCTGCTACTGCCCCTCCCAGCTTATAGTACAGGAGCAAACAAAGTGTACTGAGAAGTACAAACGCTGACAAGCGCTCTCGAGGGGGCAGGCAAGCAGAGTGCAGAGTGAGAGAGGGTGGCAGGAGCCAGCCAAGGATGGTCTCTGCAGGAATGGCACTTCAGGTAGTGCAAAGTGAAGTCAAAGGGAATTCGCTTAGTCGTGTCTGACTCTTTGCGACCCCATGGACTGTAGCCTATCAGGCTCCTTCGTCCATGGGATTTTTCCAGGCAAGAGTGCTGGAGTGGGTTGCCATTTCCTTCTCCAGGGGATCTTCCCGACCCAGGAATCGAACCCAGGTCTCCAGCATTGCAGGAAGACGCTTTGCCATCTGAGCCACCAAGGAAGCCCCCAGGTAGTGCAAACAGCTTGCCCAAAGGCCCGGTGACCACCTGAAAATTTCCTCCCCAGCTCCCGCTAATTCTGTAATGATCTTAGTTAATGATTTCCCTGTGTTTTGTTCATCTCTCCCAGGAAACTGAAAGCCCTAGGATGACTGGAATCTTTCTGCTCTGTTCCGGTCTGTCTCCGCAGGGCCTAGAACCGAGTCTGCACACAGTAGGTGCTAATACATGTTAGCAGAGTTCACTGAATGCAGTAACGATGAGTGGGCTGCGTGCTATGAAGGTGAGT
Organism: Madoqua kirkii; assembly: GCA_006408675.1. NCBI lineage: Eukaryota > Metazoa > Chordata > Mammalia > Artiodactyla > Bovidae > Madoqua > Madoqua kirkii. Next base: position 33,434 of record SJYC01099788.1, read on the forward strand.
GGACAAGCACATTTAAAAATAGTGAATGAGGCATCAATTAAAGGTGTTCCCAGGTGGCTCAGTGGTAAAGAATTCACCTGCCAAGCAAGAAACATGCGTTCAATCCCTGGACCAGGAATATCCTCTGGAATAAGAAATGGCAACCCACTCATCACTGCAGATAGTGACTGCAGTCATGAAATGAAAAGATGCTTGCTCCCTGGAAGAAAAGCTGTGACAAACCTAGACAACATATTAAAAAGCAGAGACATCACTTTGCCAACAAAATGTCCGTTTAGTCGAAACTACGGTTTTTCCATTCGTTATATACGGATGTGAGAGTTGGACCATAAAGAAGACTGAATGCCGAAGAACTGATGCTTTCAAACTGTGGTGCTAAAGAAGACTCTTGAGAGTTCCTTAAATAGCAAGAAGATGAAACCAGTCAATCCTAAAGGAAATCAACCTTAAATATTCACTGGAAGGGCTGATGCTGAAGCTGAAGCCCCAGTACTTTGGCCACCTGATGTGAAGAGCCAACCCATTGGGAAAGACTCTGATCCTGGGAAAGACTAGAGCATAAGGAGAAGGGGACAACAGAGGATGAAATGGTTGAATGGCATCACCGACTCATGGACATGAGTTTGAGCAAACTCTGGGAAATGGTGAAGGACAGGGAAGCCTGGAGTTCTGCAGTCCATGGAATCACAAAGAGTTGGACATGACTGAGCACACAAGCTGTTAGTCATGGCTATGTCACTGCCTCGTTGCTGAGAAATCTGGAGAAACAAGCACAAATATTATCTGGAATTGGAGGGGCTCTCCTTTTGCACTTTTCAGCACTCTGTAACCTTCCAGTGTTTGAGGTTGTATTTCTTTCTACTCTTTTTTTTTAATATATATAATCACAGAAGCAATACACCTCTGCAGCATCACATTCAAACAGAAATATGTATAGAGTAAAAAGTAAAATCCGTATTCACCAGAGAGCACTCCTCAAACCATGAATTCCACAAATGCCCCTTTCATTGGAGCCCCCCACCCCATGGGTTACACATGATGCCCCCACGTCCACCACAGACTATAGTGATGGAGGCCCAGGGCCAGACGAGTGTGGGTGAAGGCCTTGGAGAGGTTTGGGTCCCCTTCCCATCTTGGCTAAGCCCAGAGCATCCCCTCCGCTTGTGACCTGGAGACACAGCCCAGCGCAGGGAGCACATGGTCGCACCTCTACCCCCACGGTTCTAGCCAAGCAGACACCTGGGGAACAAACATCAAGCAGGTTGGGAACCCATCACATGCATTATCCAAAACAGAAGTGATGCTCAGTGATAAATAAGTGTGAGAAGGGCCCAGAGCTCTGCTTTTTTCCCATGGTGACCTCCGTGGCTCTTTTGGAATACTCTTTCAGCATCTTTTCTCATTTTTTCAGAGCCACTGCTTTGCTGGTTTTGTAAGACTTGTCTGGTGAGGTGGGCCTGGTATGTGGCAGGCCACCCCCTGGCCCCCAGCCCCTGCAACCACCAAGTTCCTATCTCTATGGTTTGCCTGTTCTGGACATGTCATATGAATGGAACCACGTGAGACGTGTTCTTTGGCGACTAGTTTCTGCGAGCTGTCATCCTGTCAGCAAGGTTCACCTGTGCTGAGCACATATCAGAATTTCATGTGTAGAAAACAAACATGTGATTCCCAAAAGGGGACAGGGAGGGAGGGATTAATTGGGAGGCTCGGATTTACATATACACACTACTATATATCAAGTAGATAATTAGTGAAGACCTACTATGTAGCACAGGGAACACTACTCAGTACTCTGTCTTGACCTATATGGGAATAGAATCTAAAAAATAAGGGATATATGTGTAATTGATTCACTTTGCTGTACAGCAGAAACTAACATAACATTGTAAATCAACTATATGCCAATAAAAATGTTTAAAAGGCAATTTCATTCCCTTTTATGGAAAATAATATTCTTTGTATAGGATACTATATTTTGTTTATCTGTTTTTCAATGGTGGACAGTGAGTTCATTTCCACTTTGAGGCTATTGTGAATAGGCCTGCTATAATGTTCATGGACAAGGTTTTGCATGCAAGTATGTTTTTTATTTGTCTTGGTATATACCCAGGCATGCAATTTATGGGTTGTATGGTTATTGCTGCTATTTAGTCACTAAGTCATGTCCCACTCTTTGCGGCCCCATAGACTGTAGCCCAGCCTGCTCCTCTGTCCGTGGGATTTTCCAGTTTCCCAGGCAAGAATACTGGAGTGGGTTGCCATTTCCTTCTCCAGGAGATCTTCCTGACCCAGGGACTGAACTCAGGTCTCCTGCTTAGCAGGCAGATTCTTTACCACTGAGCCACCTGGGAAGCCCCACGGTAACTCTACATTTAATCATTTGAAAACTGCTGGACAATCTTCCGTTCATACTCCTGCCAGCAGGATGAAAGTGAAAGTCCTTCAGTCGTGTCTGACTCTTTGCGACCCCATGGGCTATACAGTGCATGGAATTCTCCAGGCCAAAAATACTGGTGTGGGTAGTCGTTCCCTTCTCCAGGGGATCTTCCCAATCCAGGGATCGTACCCAGGTCTACCTGCATTACAGGCAGATTCTTTACCAGCTGAGCCACAAGAGAAGCCCAGAGAGTTTCACGTCCTCCCACACCACCAACACGGCTTCTTGCCTGACTTTTCCTTCCAGCCACCATAGGGGCTGTGAAGTGGCATCTCACTTTTTTGTTTTGATTGCATTTAGTGTTATTCTTTTTAAACAGTCTAAATTGTAATAAAAACCCCACGCTATATTCACAGAGGGTCTCAGAGCCACATAAAAGAAGTGGATGGGAGGGCTCCCTTGCTCTCACCAGCTATACTCCAAGGGGATTCACAAAAAATATTTTCTAAACGGAACCATCAAAACCCTAAAAAGGAGACAAATTTGAATTCTTCCTCCAATTACAAGAGGACAGAGTTTTTCTGGACCTCTGAAGAAACGAGAGAGGATAACAGGTAAAATGGACAGGTGGAAACATACAAAACATTAAATAGAACTAAACACGGTGGTTCTTAGGCCAGGCTTCACTTTAAAACCATCGTGATGCTCTTTAAATAACACCCATGCCCAGACCCTTCTCTCAGAGACCAAGCTTCAGCTGGTCCCGGTGGGGCCCATGCAGTGTGGTTTGGGGAAGTTCCCGGGAGCCAGGCTGTGGGTGCCACCAGGAACCTATTCCCTGCAGATTGTTTGTGCTTTTGGGGGGTTATATCTGTCTGGTTAAAGCCAGAGAGAAGGGGTACTATCAGTATTGGCAGTGGTCCAGCGAAATTCTGAGATCCTCAGAATGGAAGGGGAGAAAATACTGGGGAACCAGCGACTAACCTGAACCTGTTTTCCTTGGACCAAGAACAACAGCACTGACTGTTCTAAAGGGCTGGCACTCCTCAAGCTCCTCCCTCAAACCTGGCCCTCACTGCTTTTTCCACAGTTATCTCAGGAGGCATAGATGAGGAAACTGAGGATCAGAGAGGGTGAGTGACTCACTCATGGTCACACGGCTTGTAAGGAAAGAAACTCAAATTCAGACTCATGTCTGTCTAATTCCAAACCCTTGCACTGGACCCTTGCACTGACTTCACTGGAGTGGGGATGGGGGCTGGCGGTCTATCTAACCTACCATTCATCCTTCCAGCATCCCTCCATCCATCAGTCCTTCCTTCCCTCTCTCTCTCTGTCCATACTTTCTTCCCTTCATTCATCCCTCCCTCCATTCATCCATCCATCAAGGCTTAACTGCACGAACATCCTCCACTTAGACATTGATGTAGATAAAATGGACGTGTATCTGATGTGGCCCCTGCCTTTCTCCCCTGTTGACTCCCTCCCATGGCTCCTAGCTGGCAAACTAAAACACCCACCAGAGCTTAGTGAGAAGCACAATCAGGACTGGTGGGGACTGTGGTGAAGGGGAGGAGCGAGTGTTCTGTCGTTGCTCTGTAGGACTGTGGGCCAGAGAAGCTTCTCTCCAAGTCACAAAGGTACCTCTACCTTATGGCTCTTCGTGGCTGCACCGAATTACACATCGCCATTCCTTCCAGTGGAGAAGCCAGCAGCAGGTTGAGGGGTGACTTTGGCATCAGACCCACTGAGGTTTGGACCCCAGCTCTGCCAGCTTCCTAATTACTTTGAACCTCAGTTTCTGCATCTGTAAAATGGGGACAATGTACATGCATGCTGCATGGGGTTTGTGAGCTGACACAGCCAAGCAGTTAGCACAGTGCCTGGCAGAAGCTAGGTGCTCAGTAAGTATGGGTTCTCTGTCTGGCCTGCCCCACAATGAGGAACACGGCAGCCTCAATCGCCCCTGCCCCTCATCCTGTGACTTTGGAGGCTCCTATTTAAACCTCAGCTCCAGGCTCAGGATTGTGGCCTTTTTTGCAAGTCCTTCCCTCATCCTCCACCCATGGGAGCCAAGCAGACTCTTCACCTGGGCCAGGTGAGCTCATGCAGACCAACCAGGCCGAGACCGGATCTGCAGCAAACGGGGGCAGGTGTCCTGGATGTGCTGAAGGCTGGTGAGCTGGGATGGTGCGAGGTCTTGGGTCAGGCAGGAGCAGGATGCCAGGAGAACACAGCCCAAAGGACCCAGTCAGCTCCAAGGAGGAAGAAGGAGGATGCAAGAGGCAGCCTGGACCCACTCCTACCTAAGATGCTCTGAGGCCACACTCAGGCTCTTGTTCTGGGTGATGGCAACACAAGGAGAGACAGCTGCCCCAAAAGGGGAGAAAAGTCAGAGTGAACAAAGATGGGGGTGGGGTGCGGAGGCAACTTCGACAAGGAGGTCTAGGAAGGCATCTTTTGGGTGGGGAGCAGGGGTGACATCTGAGCTGAGACTGGTGACTTTTGAACTAAGGCTGAGGAACAGAACACCTAGGGGGAGAGTGGCTTGTGAGAAAGGCATCTGAACTGAGATTTTATTCCAGGGCAATGGGGAGCCACAGAGGCTTCTATGCCAGGGAATAGCATGTTCTGTGTTACCTTTTGAGAAGATTGAGTGGGTCACCCTAGATAAGAAGTGGGAGGAGGCAAGGACAGCTGGGACCCCACCCAGCTCTGGCTCATCAGAGACACCCAGAAGACCAATATAAGCAAGCCGACGGGCACTGAAATGACCCCACCCTGGTAGTATTTGGAGTATGTGCACAGAAATGTAACGTCAACCAGACGCCAAACTTCCGTCTCCAATTTTTCTTGCTCAGTTGCAAATCGTACAGAATTGTGTTAAGAAAAAGTAAAATTTCCCTGTAGTCCTGGTATTATTAACGTCCCTGGTGGTCAAATGGTAAAGAATCTGCCTGCAATTCAAGAGACCCAGGTTCAATCCCTGGGTTGGGAAGATCCCCTGGAGAAAGGAATGGCTACCCACTCAGGTATTTTTGCCTGGAGAATTCCATGGACAGAGGAGCCTGGCAGGCTACAGTCCATGGGGTCGCAGAGTCGGACATGACTGAGTGACTATAACACTTTCACACTAGTTCCTTCTTCTTGTTTATTATATATATATGTAAATTATTTGAATAAATTCCCTTTATTTTGGAATTTTCCCCCAACCTTACTAATGTTATCATTTAGAAATAAAAGACCTTCATTTTTAATTCATCTATAAGTGTCTCCATCATGGAGCCCAGGGGAGCCAACAGGAGGCACCTTGAACTCTCGAGCTGTCTCTAATGTAGCCAGCTTAGTTGGCTGGTGTTTGGGGCTTGGGGCAGGGGGTGGAGTTGCCCCATCCTTGATCTCCAGGCTGCTGTGTACACAAGGCTTGAGGTGAGCAGACAGTGGAGCAGGGCTGATAAGCACAGCCGGACACTTATCGGCCCCAGCAGGAGGCCCAGGTGGTATCTGGAGGGCCAGGTGCCCACCCCACGCCGTGGCCCATGCCCCATGCAGACACACAGTCCCAGGGCACGCTGGGCAGCTGCCCTGTATTTGGACAGCCCCCAATCCCAGGGGGCTGCCGGTTCGGTGTTTACATCTTGGGGACAAGCACAAGTGTGACTCAGCTCTCTAGGCAGGGGTGAGAGGGGTAGAGGGTGAGAAAGGAGAGAATGGGGCAGGGGTGGGGGAGGCCAGCGCCCAGCCCTTAGGGCAGGGTGGTGCGTGTCCTCCAGATTCTGGATTCTCGTATCCAAATCCTGGCAGCCACAGCAGCTCTCTAGCCACAGGCAGGCAGCTGACTCTCCCAGCCTTGGTTTTCCTGCCTGTGAGCTAGGCACAGTCAACCGCCTGTGGGTTGCCAAAACGATTCAGGCAGGGAATAGGTATAGACTATGGAAAGCCAGCAGAAGTGTTCAGTGACTGTCGGCTGTCATGATCCTGGGGACAGCCTTAAGTTCCAGAGCTGAGGGTAACGTGGGGGAGGGTGTGCCTCATTTGATGGAAACATGGGGTCCTTTATCCACAGGCGGGACCCCTAGAGGCAGCGGGCGGCTTTCACAGGAATTGGGGTGGTTTTCTCACCTCCACCCTCCACTGCTTGCTCAGCTTTCCCACGGGCACGGCGCTGAGGCTTCAGGAGCTGGGCGTCTGCCCCACAGCACTAAGCACTTTACCTAAGTCACCCTCTTTCGGTGGTCTGGGGAGAGGACCGTGGTGATCACACTGTGTGCAGGTGATCATGACCCAGTTACTGCCTAGGGACAGGGAGTGACGAGGAGAGCCAGAGCCAGAGGTACCTTTGCACTGCAACATGTTGGCCTAGTGGGGTCTGCCTGCCTGGAGGAGGCTTATGGGCAGGGTGGTAGGGGAGCCCTGGCCATGACATTCCATCTTGAGCTCCCAGGGGGCCACAGAGCCAGAGGCCAACATCACAGACAAACCCAAGCCTGGACCGACCATGTAGCCCCTCTGAGTCTCGATCTTTTCCTCTGTAAAATGGGACTATTAACCCACACCTTGTGGGAGGGTTCTGACCAGGAGGAATAGAGTCAGCACATGGGAGAACATCAAATGGTCCGCCCAGGGCAGCACACTTCATTTTTAATTCATCTATAAGTGTCTCCATCATGGAGCCCAGGGGAGCCAACAGGAGGCACCTTGAACTCTCGAGCTGTCTCTAATGTAGCCAGCTTAGTTGGCTGGTGTTTGGGGCTTGGGGCAGGGGGTGGAGTTGCCCCATCCTTGATCTCCAGGCTGCTGTGTACACAAGGCTTGAGGTGAGCAGACAGTGGAGCAGGGCTGATAAGCACAGCCGGACACTTATCGGCCCCTGCAGGAGGCCCAGGTGGTATCTGGAGGGCCAGGTGCCCACCCCACGCCGTGGCCCATGCCCCATGCAGACACACAGTCCCAGGGCACGCTGGGCAGCTGCCCTGTATTTGGACAGCCCCCAATCCCAGGGGGCTGCCGGTTCGGTGTTTACATCTTGGGGACAAGCACAAGTGTGACTCAGCTCTCTAGGCAGGGGTGAGAGGGGTAGAGGGTGAGAAAGGAGAGAATGGGGCAGGGGTGGGGGAGGCCAGCGCCCAGCCCTTAGGGCAGGGTGGTGCGTGTCCTCCAGATTCTGGATTCTCGTATCCAAATCCTGGCAGCCACAGCAGCTCTCTAGCCACAGGCAGGCAGCTGACTCTCCCAGCCTTGGTTTTCCTGCCTGTGAGCTAGGCACAGTCAACCGCCTGTGGGTTGCCAAAACGATTCAGGCAGGGAATAGGTATAGACTATGGAAAGCCAGCAGAAGTGTTCAGTGACTGTCGGCTGTCATGATCCTGGGGACAGCCTTAAGTTCCAGAGCTGAGGGTAACGTGGGGGAGGGTGTGCCTCATTTGATGGAAACATGGGGTCCTTTATCCACAGGCGGGACCCCTAGAGGCAGCGGGCGGCTTTCACAGGAATTGGGGTGGTTTTCTCACCTCCACCCTCCACTGCTTGCTCAGCTTTCCCACGGGCACGGCGCTGAGGCTTCAGGAGCTGGGCGTCTGCCCCACAGCACTAAGCATTTACCTAAGTCACCCTCTTTCGGTGGTCTGGGGAGAGGACCGTGGTGATCACACTGTGTGCAGGTGATCATGACCCAGTTACTGCCTAGGGACAGGGAGTGACGAGGAGAGCCAGAGCCAGAGGTACCTTTGCACTGCAACATGTTGGCCTAGTGGGGTCTGCCTGCCTGGAGGAGGCTTATGGGCAGGGTGGTAGGGGAGCCCTGGCCATGACATTCCATCTTGAACTCCCAGGGGGCCACAGAGCCAGAGGCCAACATCACAGACAAACCCAAGCCTGGACCGACCATGTAGCCCCTCTGAGTCTCGATCTTTTCCTCTGTAAAATGGGACTATTAACCCACACCTTGTGGGAGGGTTCTGACCAGGAGGAATAGAGTCAGCACATGGGAGAACATCAAATGGTCCGCCCAGGGCAGCACCCCACTTGAGGACCCTAAATGTGAAAGCACCTTGGGCCACAAGTCCTACACAAGGTTCAGATGCCCCATGATGACTGCTCACCATACCTGAGCAACACGATGAGGCAGAAACTTCAGCTGCCATCTCAGAACTGCCCTTGGGGAGCCGGGTGACCCTGGGCAAGTTCTGTGCACACTCTGAGCCCCAATTTCTCCATGTGAAAAGCAGGCATGATGATGAGAGCCCCAGCTCACCTGGCTGGTGTGAAGGTCGAGAGAGGGCTGAGTCGGTAACAGCGTGCACAAAGCCTCTGTGAGTGGGATGTTAGTATCCTGGACTCACAGTTACCTGCCAGGAGAGTCTGAGACAGAAACTGCATGATGGACAGTCCCACCTTCCTCCTTAGTAACAAAAGGCTTTCTGTATTCCAGGTAAAATTCCAGCTAAACACCTGCCTTACCCACTTACCTCTCATGGTTGAGTGTGGCCATGTGACTAAGTTCTGGTCAGTGAGATGGAAGAGCAATGTGCAATTTCTGTGAAACCTCCTTGGGAACTCCCAACTTGAGGTATGCCTTTCACTTTCCTCTTTCTTCTTTCTGTCTAGAAGTCTGAGGTGATGGCTGGATTTCTGGCAGCCACCTTGTTTCATGTGATGTCTTGAGAAAGTAAGCCTTGCGCTGAAATAGTGCCATTAGAAGTTAGAAGGAGCCTGCTTCTGACGACTGGAGCTCTCATTTAAACACTGCACCTTCTGCTTCAAATTTCTTTTACATGAGAAAAACAAAAAAATGAACTTGTAACTTGCTAAGAAGCACTGTTACTGTTTTTTTTTTTAATTGTATATCACTCAGCCTAATTTTAAGTAATACGGACCCTTTGAGATTGTATATATCCAGAGTCTTGATTGCAAAGGACAGAAAAAAATAAAATTAAATTGGGGTAAGTGAAAAAGGAAATGTATTAGCCCTTATAATGGGGAAGTCCAAGGTCTAATTCAGGCACAGCTGGAGCAAGGAGCCCCATAGGTGTCACTAAGACCTTGTTTTCACTCCTCAGCTCTACTTTGCCTAGTGTGGTCTCTTCATAGGCACACATAGTCCTGCCCCTCCACTCCATGCCTTCGCCCCGCCCCACCCCTCCCCCTACCCCAGCAGCTCCAGGCTTATCTGCTCCCAGATTGGCTCCCCTGCAGACAGACAGCTTCCTTCCCTCAAGAGGACCAGTAGGAATCCAGCACTGACTCCCCTTGACCCAGACTGGGTCATATGCCTAACACTGAACCAATCACTGAGGCCCCTCTCACTACACTGCCTGCTGGGGATGTAGCAGAGCAAGGACAGAGCTCTGGTCTCGGGGGACTGTTGTGGCCCCTTTCTCAGCCAGGCTCAGGGAGGCAGAGACCTGGCTGAGCTCACCCTGCCAGCCTCAGAGGGTACCAGGGCCCTGGATCAGGCCCAGGCCCTTCACCTCCACGGCAGATCACCTCCCACCACCATGCCTCAGGGGCCCAGGCCGTGGTGACTCCACTTCTGTGTCTCAGTTTCCCCATCTGTGCAAAGGGGCCATCTGAGTGTCCCCTCGTGGGTAACCAACAATCCAGGAAAAGCGCTCGCACACAGTGCCCGAGCCAGGTCAGCCCGTGGATGTCGGCCTCCGTATTTACAGTCATCGTTTATAATCATCATCGGGGCATCCCACGTGCACGGACCACTGCCTGCCGCCCTCAGCTTGCTCGTGCCTGCACTAAGTGCCCTGACTCTGGAAGCTCGCGCTCTGGGGTGTACCACCGTCCAGAGCCCTCAGTCCTGGACCCCAGGAGGATGTGCATGAGGCCTCGAGGCCGGTCCCAGAGGCTGCCACTCGCTGATAGTGACAGGAAATGGGCTGGCTGCGAGTGGCCCTCCAGATAACCCTGGCAGCACTCGCCACCCACCCCCAGCCCTTATCAACAGCAGCAAATGTCTTCTCCGAGCTGGGAGCCCCATGGTGACCTTCATGACCCCTTGCCAGTGTTTGCAAACTAAGACCCAGCTGGAGGGAGCGAGGCAGGGGGCAGGGGCAGGTGTGAGGGGGCATCAGGGGTCCCTGGTGAGACAAGGAAACCCTGCCTGGCAGGATCTCACCTGATTTGACCCCGGGAACCCTGACCCTTCCCTGGGCAGAGGCTGGGGACCTAGGCCACAGAAAGGGGGAATTCGTAAATCTCAGAATCAAATGGACTGAAACAGACCCAAGGCGATCCCATGGGGACCCCAGGACAGCACAGGGAAGGTGGCTCCCAGTCTGCCTCAAGCCACCTCCCTGAATCAGGGTGAGTCATCTCGCTTCAAAGCCAAAGGCTGAGCACGTGGAGTTGTCAGTGGACCTGGGGTCAGCCCCAGCCACCCAGCTCTGGGCAGGCGCTACGCTCCCCGTGCATCATCTGTCTGTTCCCTGTGGACACTGTGGCAGCTCTGGCCTCTGTCCGCCCCACCCCTCCCCTCGCCCAAGCTCCTCTCATCTCAGATCTGCCCAGCACACTCCAGCCTGGATGGATGGTTCCAAAACTCCCGCTGGTGTCCTCTGCCAGAATCAAGTTACAAATGCCGGCGGGCCTGGCACAACAGTACATGTGGGGGACATACAGGACACAAAGCAGACGCCCCCCTGATGTCAGTGTTCTAATGGGGGTGGGACAGGGTCAGGTGAGGTTACACCAGACAAGGGACACAGTTCAACTGTCTGGACTGAGACTGGGGCCAGAGGAGGCTGCTGGGACAAAGATGCACTAGGAACTGGAGAAGTCCAGCAGGTAAAAGCTGGAGGATTTGACAGCAAGTGCAAAGGTCCTGTGGCGGGCTCTGGTGTGGCCTTCCAGACCATGGTGACAGCTTTGGCTTTTTCCTCAAGGACAATGGGGAACCACAGAAGGTTCTGAGCTAGGGGAGCAGGGAACCCCACTGATGTCAAACAGGGCCCTCTGGCTGTAAGATGCAGACCATGGACTGCCAGAGGACAGGGGCAGAAGCAGCGAAGGGGCCACTGCAAGGGTCCAGGAGAGAGGAAGGCAATGCTGCACCAGGGCCGGAAACAGAGGAGGGGGCAAGGAGTGGGCAGACGAGAGACAGGCTTAGCAGGAGTTGCACACGAGGGTGAGGGAGGAGTTTGGAGTGACCAGAGGGAGCCTGGCTCGCTTACTGTGCAGGAGGTGAATGGGGGAGATGGCACAGACGTACAAGCTCTGCAAGGTCCGGGATGACAAGCAGCCTGGTGCCTGGAGAGTGACTGTCCCAAATAGGCCAACCCTCGACCTCCAAGCTCTGCTCAGACTGGCTTCCCCACCAGGAGCACCCACCTCATTTCCCCAGATCACCAGGCAGAACCCCTCCCTCCAGCTGCCCTTAGTGCCTCCTCCTACCTGTGCAGTCCTCCCCTTCTGTCCCCCAGGGCATCGACCGCACCTTGCCGAGCTCACCAGGCAGTGGGCGTCTCTGCACTGTACCCCTCCCCCAACCCAGACTGTGCTCACAGCACGCTCACTGGTCTCTGCTGCCCCTCAGCCCGGCCCCCTCCTACGCTTACCTGCCACCCTGCCTCCCCTCACCAGCCACCTGGGCCTCTTTGTCCTGGGCCTCGGCGGCTGCTGTTCCTCTGCCTGGGACCCAGGCCTCCTCCTCCATCACCTGGTAACACATCCTGACTGGTATGTGACATCACTGAATTTGCATGTTTCCTGCGTCCCTCTCACTGCTTTGCATGCTGCTGTGTGCCCCTACTAGACTCTTAACCTCCCCCAAGGACTGCATGCTTTGTTTACGACCACTCCCAGTGCTTTGCATGTGACCTGGCATACAACAATTTCCTGAATGAATGGATGAATGAGGGAGCAATTGAGGGAATGAGCAAATGAACCTCCCTCCCCAGCCTTCACACTCCTTCCAGAAGGCTTCCATGATCTCCCATGGCTGATGGGGCAGTGGAAGAGGCTGGGACACCCCCGAGATGGGACCCCCCTTACCCACACACCCTAGACATCTCTTCTCCACCCTGACTTGTGTCTGGCTGCCAGTGCCCCAAGGGTGGGTGGCCTGGATACCTGCTCCTCAGCTCTCTTAGCAAGTACCACCCAGGTTCCGCCAGCAGCACCCAGCTTTCCCTTCCATGGGGCTCCAGTGGCGCCGTCAATGACAACACCCTACCCAACCCCCTGACCTCTGCCCCTAGGGCCCTGCTCCCAGCACATCAACAATGATGAGCCTGGTTGCTGTGGGGGTCGGAGGCGCCCCCTTTGAGGAGAAAAAAACCACACACCCATTTTTTCTTTAAAGAAAACAAGTTTTATTTTTTATAATCAGAACATTCTAATAAAAATATTATTATAATATTAGCTACCTTTACTTTCTGGGCTTTGATTCTGCACCAGGCGTGCAACAAAGCCCATGTATGTCAGCCCCGAGGCCTCCTGCGTCCCTGAGGTAGGTCTGAAGGAGCACCTCAGTGCCCCCAACCTTCCAGCCCGCCCGCCCCTCATCTCTTCCCTGCTCCTCCAGGGCGGGGGCCCATCGTGGTGTGTGTGAACTGCCGCCTCCTCTTCCTGAGCTCCCAAGGCAGGCAAACGTGTCTCAGCTCAAACCTGCAGGTTGTACACAGCAGGCAGCACTATGGGGGTGGGAGGTGGGGTGAGGACCACCCTGTGCTCTGAGCCTCTATCCTGCTAGCCGGCAGGGATGTGGTGGTCCAGCCCCTCAGCCAGCACTCCCTTCACGGCCCCGGGGAGCGGGAAAGCTTAAGACAACTCACTGTCAAGATGCCCACCTCTGAGGAGCTCGGGCTGGCAGCCTTATGAGAACACCACCAATATCTCTTCAGGCGGACGAGCCATCGACCAAAGCAAGTCTCAAAATCAAAAAAACAGGTTTTGGATTCTTGGCGAGGGGAGTCTCCATTGAAAAAATAGACTGAAACTCTGAAATCATCTTAGTAGCAAAACAACAATGATAAGAAAAAGAGCCGCAGTGCTTCAATGGAACGGACCATGGCTGGCTGCCCCAGTCGCTGGTCACCGGGGACCCTGCCGCACCTGGGAGCCTGGGGGGCTGGGGTGCTCCGGGCCAGCATTTAGACAGTGGGAGTTCTGGGGGTGGGAGAGCCCCCTACCTGCGGTTCACAGTCATGCGGATGGAGCGACAGTCAATGCACCTCGCAATCCTGGGCTTCCCTGGAGTAATAAGGCCTCTCTGAACGGGACCCAGAGGGCGGTCAGGGTTTATGGAGGGTCCAAAAGACCCCGCCGGGTGCTGGGGGGACCGCCTGCAGGCTCCTAGGGTATGGGAGAGCGGGGACGGTGCGTGTGTGACATTCAGGCTGATCTTCAATTAGCTTTCGGTCATTCAAGTCCTCCCTCAAGACATGATGTCCCAGGTGTAAAGAGCAGTGGTCTCTGGGCCATCCAGGGTGCCGGTGGGGTCCTGTGGGGTTCCCCGAAGCCCAGGGGTGGGTGTGCACCCCTGGACCCGGCTGGCACCCACCCAGCCCACAGTGACGGGGCACGGTCGCAGGCGTGGGCAGCCTCACTGCATCCGGTCAGGCTGCAGCTGTGGAGGCTGGTACTGCAGGAAGGTGGTGCCCGTGGGAGCTGCAGCCGAGAGGGCCTGGGGCACGGCGGCCGGGTAGCTGTAGCCCACGAAGCTGGTGGCTGTGGCGGGTGAGGCGGCGTATGGGTACTGGTCATAGGTGGCCGGTGGGTACTGGGCATAGGCCGGGCTGGCTGGCGCGTACTCGATGTAAGGCGAGGACAGAGGTGGACTGGGGCAGCTGGGATCACCACGCTGGGCTGGACGATGGCTTGTGGGTAGATGTAGTGGGGGGTCAGCCTGTGGGGCCAAGCAGAGAGGGTCAGGGTCAGGTGACAGAGCAGGGAAACACAGCTGGCTCCAGGGTGGAGTGGAGGAGCTGGGACTGTTGGGCGATGCTGTGTCACCCTCCTGTGTCTCCACTTCCTCATCTGTAAAATGGGTGCAGTCTGAGCAATAAGGCTGCTCCTACCACAGGGCCGTGGCACTGGCCATGCCCACAACCTGCACAGCACTCTCCCAGAGACCCACAGGGATCCCACCGGCCTTCAAGTGTGTACTCAAAATATCTCCTCAGTGAACCCTCCAGGAACCCCCCTCAAACCACCCTTTATCCCAAACACCATCCATTCCTGACAGGAGCAGCAACATGACTACCTGGGGGCCAGAGAGAGTTTAAAAATGATTAGCAATTTCAGAACCAGTGCATCAAACCCAACACAACCCTCCTGAGCACAAGTCCCCGTGTGATCACCCAGGGCACAGATCCATGAAGCCAGCCCTGTCCCCACCCCCACTTCCCTACTCATCTTCCAACATCTTGCCACGCCCCCAAGTGACACCCACACAACTTACTTATTTCCCACATCTGTTTCCCTCGACTGAAACATCGGCCACCTATGAATTGATAACACAGACCTTGGCCCCCAGCACGGGCTCACTTGCTGAGTGAACGAAGAAAACAATGAATAGAAGTATAACCGGACGGTGGTACTAAAGAGCAAAGATGACAGCCAAGCCTTAGAGCCCAGCAGCCCAGTGGCCATGTCTCACGTAAGACTAACTGGTGAACCTTCCCTAGAGCAGCTCTCATAATTATCTCAGTTTACAGCAAACACTGAGCTCAGAGGCACCTCGCCCACAGTACCTGAGTGGAGGAACAGGATATGGCCCCTGGGCATCAGTCTGAGAGCTATGACCTGCACCTGGCACTCATCACACCCGGCAGGCTGCCCACTGTGGGTGCTGTGCATCCGCACACCCAGCCCTCCACCACAGGGGTGATCCCGCGCATCGCCAAAGGGGAAAGTGAAGCTCAGGAAGGCAGTATCGGCAGGTGCCTGCTCCGCCAGCCAGCGCTGAGCCCCATAGCCAGCCTGCAGCAGCGCCCACGGCAGGGGTGGGCACAAAGCCACCAGGGTGGGGTATCAGCTCCTCGTCCTCCTCTCAGACCTGCTCGAGGTACACAGGACGAGGCCTCTACACCTGTAAGACAGGCCCAGGAACCCTGTCCTGCCGCCCTTCCATTTCGAAGAGAAGCTGCTTGGAAAGCAAAAGGGAAAATGTTCCCTCCTGGGAATCCTACAGGCGTGGCAGGGCCAGAAACTGGGTCAGCTAGGGGACAGCAAGCAGGGCCCTGGAAGCCAGGTTCCCTCCCCTGCCAGGCCCCTCAGCATCCGGGAGCCCTTGCTCCTGAAAAAAAACGGGGCTCAGTGGGTCCTGGCCACCTCCTTGGGAACACAGAAAAAGCAGAGAAACCCAAATGTCATCCATCAGGACAAAGCAGTGCCCAGGGTCCCCCAGACCAACCCACAGGGCAGCGGGACAAAGTCCAATTTCAACCTCAAGTCACTCCTTCTCCACGCTGCCAGGAGAGAAAACCAGGCCACAGAACAGACATGCTGTTTATGCAAAACTGTTATATTTATCCTGAACGGTAATAATGTTCAGTAAAAAAATCAAATGTGTGTTTATACCAGCGCTCAGGATGGGTGAGGTGGAATCGTATGAAACTGCCATTTTTACGGGTCCAAGAAGTTGAATGACAGCCAACTTTATGTGGCCCGATGTTTTGAATGCAAAGAAAAGGCCGGGAAGGGGGCTGTGGAGGGGGTAGGGGGGTGGGCAGTTGGTGCATGTGGGTCTGAGTATCTCTATGAGGCAAACACTTACAGGCAACAGTTAAGAGATAAGAAGCACTATTTGCAGAAGCCACAAAGGAAAGGCAACCCAAGCTCCTAAGGATGAATGGGTTTCCAGACTGCGGTGTACGCATGCCAAGGAATGCTATTCTGCCATAAAAAGGAGTAACACGCTGACACATACCACCGCTGTGCGGATGAACCGTGAGGACACGGCGCTGGGTGAAAGCAGCCGGCAGTGAAAGGCTCTGGACTGCACAGTTCCACTCATGGAAACCTCCACAGGAGCGAGTCCAGAGAGAAAGTGGCCAGAGTGCAGGGGCTTCAAGAAGCGGGAGGGGGAGGGGTGCTATGTGGTCTCCTGGGTGACGCAGAACATCTGAATCAGACGGTGGTGATGAATACACAACTTTGTGAAAATGCTTAATGCCCTAAAACAGCAGATTTTAGGTTATGTGTACTTTACCACAGGGCTTCCCTCGTGACTCAGCAGTGAAGAACCTGTCTGCCAGTGCAGGAGACACAGGAGATGTGGGTTTGATTCCTGGGTCAAGAAGATTCCCCTTGAGGAGGGTATGACAACCCACTCCAGTATTCTTGCCTGGAAAATCTCATGGACGGAGGAGTCTAGTGGGCTCCAGTCCACAGGGTTGCAGAGTTGGGCAGGACTGAGTGACTAAGCACTCCCTCACCCCTTACCACAATAAAGCACACACACGCAAGAAGCAATCCTGAGCCAGTGGTGAACCATCCAGTGAGGGCAGAGTTGAGGTGGGGACAGGTACCACAGCCTCGTGGACACAGCAGCAGACCCCACCCTAGGGGTGAGAACCTGGCACACCTGGCCAGTCCCAGAGCAGCCCCAGTTGCCCCTGGCCAGGAAGTTCTCACACTGGACCCCCTTGTCCCTGCTATTTGCCCTCCTAGGTGGCAGCACCCCTATGGTTGCCATGGCGACCCACTCCTGCTTGTCAGGTGGTCAGACAGCTTCCTGTAGGAACCTGCACACTGGCCCCAGGCCAAGCGTTCTCCCCCTTATTAGGGGTTTCTGCTGTCCACCCCCTCCTGCTTCTCTGGTGGGAACAAGAGCCCTGAGCAGAGTAGGGCCTGGGTCCGAATTCCACCTCTGCCTCCCCAGGCTTCTCTCCTGTCTGTGAGGGTGCTCTGGGCAAAGACACAGCAGTGAGAGGACTACACAGCCCCTGGCCTCTCAGAGCTACACTTACAGGCAACAGTTAAGAGATAAGAAGCACTATTTGCAGAAGCCACAAAGGAAAGGCAACCCAAGCTCCTAAGGATGAATGGGTTTCCAGACTGCGGTGTACGCATGCCAAGGAATGCTATTCTGCCATAAAAAGGAGTAACACGCTGACACATACCACCGCTGTGCGGATGAACCGTGAGGACACGGCGCTGGGTGAAAGCAGCCGGCAGTGAAAGGCTCTGGACTGCACAGTTCCACTCATGGAAACCTCCACAGGAGCGAGTCCAGAGAGAAAGTGGCCAGAGTGCAGGGGCTTCAAGAAGCGGGAGGGGGAGGGGTGCTATGTGGTCTCCTGGGTGACGCAGAACATCTGAATCAGACGGTGGTGATGAATACACAACTTTGTGAAAATGCTTAATGCCCTAAAACAGCAGATTTTAGGTTATGTGTACTTTACCACAGGGCTTCCCTCGTGACTCAGCAGTGAAGAACCTGTCTGCCAGTGCAGGAGACACAGGAGATGTGGGTTTGATTCCTGGGTCAAGAAGATTCCCCTTGAGGAGGGTATGACAACCCACTCCAGTATTCTTGCCTGGAAAATCTCATGGACGGAGGAGTCTAGTGGGCTCCAGTCCACAGGGTTGCAGAGTTGGGCAGGACTGAGTGACTAAGCACTCCCTCACCCCTTACCACAATAAAGCACACACATGCAAGAAGCAATCCTGAGCCAGTGGTGAACCATCCAGTGAGGGCAGAGTTGAGGTGGGGACAGGTACCACAGCCTCGTGGACACAGCAGCAGACCCCACCCTAGGGGTGAGAACCTGGCACACCTGGCCAGTCCCAGAGCAGCCCCAGTTGCCCCTGGCCAGGAAGTTCTCACACTGGACCCCCTTGTCCCTGCTATTTGCCCTCCTAGGTGGCAGCACCCCTATGGTTGCCATGGCGACCCACTCCTGCTTGTCAGGTGGTCAGACAGTTCCTGTAGGAACCTGCACACTGGCCCCAGGCCAAGCGTTCTCCCCCTTATTAGGGGTTTCTGCTGTCCACCCCCTCCTGCTTCTCTGGTGGGAACAAGAGCCCTGAGCAGAGTAGGGCCTGGGTCCGAATTCCACCTCTGCCTCCCCAGGCTTCTCTCCTGTCTGTGAGGGTGCTCTGGGCAAAGACACAGCAGTGAGAGGACTACACAGCCCCTGGCCTCTCAGAGCTCGGAATCCAGGAGGAGGAGAGACACACAAATATGCCAAGCCGCGGACCAGTCGGGAGTGGTCAGGGGAGGCTTCTTGGAGGAGGGGGCAGCTGCTTGGAGCCTGAGCTCCTAGTCCATCTCCCCCACTGGATCTCACATGAGTGTGTGGAGGCTCTGCCCGGCACCTTGCCCAGGCCCATGGATGGGGAAGGGGCTGAGCATTCGGTGCTGACACCAAGAGAGAAGAGGGGCCACACCAACAGTTCCACTTCTTGATATCCAGTCTGCCCACAGGAAATCACTTAAGTATTTACACAGAAGTATATGAGGACTTGAGAATCCAGAGCAAACACGTCATCCCTTATTTAAAAGGGTATGTGATATGAAGCATATTGAGTTTGCCTTTTGGGTCTCAGCTTAATAACTTAACAATTTGATAATTTCATAAACTGGTAACAATGGAAACACTGCCATCTATTTCACAAGACTGTGATAATTTTTAAAGATACCATATATTTAAAAACCAGGCAGGAAAAGAATAAAACAAGCAGGACAGGAACTAATACCTGGTCAGTGCTCTGTGTCTATTTCTTGGGTATCCACTATGTGACAGACACTTTCTTTTCACCTTCATGGAGCACTTTTATTTTCAGTCTAATTAAAAAAAAAAAAAAAAAACAACAGAGAGAGAGGACCCCCAGCTGTCCAGACCCCTCCCTAAAGAGAAGATGGAGCGGATCTTGGTGCAGTGCTCCAGAAATGCCAGCACTTTCCTGAGGGTGAGGTTCTGGAAGTTTTGAGCCCAGAACTTCTCCCAACACAGGCAAGGACACCTCTGCTTCAGAGAGCAGACAGCCAAGTCTGATGGGGTCTGGGAACCTGCATCCGACAGGCCCCCGGGGATGCAGGTACACACTGCACTGCAGAAGTATCACTCAGACCAGGCACAAGCTGTCCGCGCAGGAGATGTATCCAGGGTGCAGAAATGACAGGATTCTGGCCGTGCCTGCCGCAAGGGTGCCAGCCAGGAAAGACAGCACGTTCACCAGGTTTCCGACACTCAGCGCCGTAGGGACCACGGAGCTGCCCTGCTGGGGATGCTCAGACATGGTGGGTGAGAAAGTTTCAGGTTGGGAGGAAGAGGGGTTTCCCATTTCCTGGCCTGCAGGGACACTGTGAGTCTGCATCTGTTCATCTGTGTCCCTCAAGCACCCTGTCCCACCCTCCACTCTGTGAAAAGCCAAAGATAACATATGAAGCATTTCACAGCCAGAAAATAGGTGCTGATGTTGTCCCATTTCTCAGGAAAACTTAGGCTCCAAGAGGCCAAGGGACTGGCAGTCACACAGCCAGGAGACAAGAGCAGGGTTCTGCCACTGCACAAGCCCTGCAGAGTCAAGGGGGAGGAAGCCATGAAACTCCCCCCAAAAGGGGGCTGGGCCCCTCAGATCTGCATCCAAGGTACAGAGCTTCCACGAGCCTCCGTTTTCCCATCTTTAAAACACGTCTGGCAGAAGCTGACCTCAGGGCTTGAGAGCAGAGATCCTCTACCAGACCAGCATTTCTCGGCCACAGTGACTTCACGCCAGGGGCCACTCTGCACGAATGGGACATTTCTGGCTGTCACCTGGCGGGTAGGGAGTGCCACTGGTGGAGGTTGGGGACACTATAAACATTCCACAGCACACAGGATGGTTCCCCAACAAAGAATTCGCCAGCATCATGCTGAGGTCAAGACCTGCTATAAACTACAAGGCAAAAGGCTGATCCGCACCCACCAGAATCTCCAGCGAGAAGGAAAACCCAGCCAAACCAGCAGCTGGCCCCCTGAGCACAGGCCCCTGGATCCCTCCTAGGCCTACACACCATGAAAGGGGGGGCGTCTCGGACACCTGGCACCAGGACACAGGGTGCGTGTGCCCAGAGGGTTCCTCAGCGCCCCACCTGCTCCTCAGAAAGGTCAGCTGCCGTTGGCCTCCACATATTCCATCTACAGGCTTCAGAAGAGGGCGCAGGCTTGGCACATTCTGTCCCTAGACTGGACATGCTTCTCTGTGCACAGGGCCTTTGCACCTGCTGTTCCCGCTGCTGGCAGGCTCCTTCCCACAGCTCAAGCACCTCCACAGAGGCCTTCCCTGACCACCACCCCCTCACCTCCTGCCCACCACTGGCCATACCTCCTTCCTACAGCCTCAAACCACTTTGTCATCCAGCTGTCTTCCCGAGGGCAGGGACATGGCCTGGACCACTCGGTCCCCAGCACCTAGCCAGCACCAGCTGAGAGCCAAGGGCCTTGCTAGCATGGGTGCAAAAGGGGCTTCCTCCAGGGCCCTGCTGCTTTCTGGGTTGGGAGTCTCGGCCCTCGGAAGGCGGCGGCAGCAGCAGCAGCAGCAGCAGCAGCAGCAGCAGCAGCAGCAGCAGCAGCAGCAGCAGCAGCAGCCTGACCTGGAACGGCCACTAGGGCTGGCACAGCTTTGCTCGGCAACTCACAGCTATGAACCCTGGGGAGGCAAGAACCACAGCCTCCATTCAAGTCTGACTCTGCCCGTCAGCCTCAGTACTGTCCTGGGGCCTGGGACTGCCCTCTGTCCGTACCCCCAGGGACCTCAGCAGCACCAATGACCCCTCCTCCTCGAGCCTGAGGAAGGGCAAGAACATCCCACCCAGTCAGGACAGACAGAAGGCCCTCCCAGCCCAGCCCCATGGAGGGCAGACCAGAGACCCGGAGGGAAAAGCAAACCAGCAAGCAGGACAGTTAGTGGGTCAGAACCTAAAAATCAGATGACCCAACGCCTAGGCCAGGACCTGGGCAAAACAAATCCACAAAACCCCAGACTGTGGGAAGTGGAGGGGCTACAGCTGGCCAGGTTCAAAAGGCTAGGCCATCCTGGAGGGGCACGTGCTCAGGTTGAGCAGCCCCTGCTGAAAGGGCGATGGCAGAGTTCTCTGCCTGGACCCGCATGCCCAGGGTGAGCAGTTCCCAGCCAGGAGCAACCCAGCTGTCTCGGACCAATGGAGACCGGCGTGTAGGACTGAGAACCCCGAGTCTGGATCTCGGCCACGGCTGCCTCAGTCGCTCGGCCCTCTCAGGCCTGGTTCCCTGTCTATAAACCAAGGGTGACACAGAGCACAACAGAGCCTCCCTGGGACCCCTGGAGGCAGAAGTCTAGGGGTTTGATCAGCAGCGTCTGGGGACTCCTGGGCAGGTGGGGGTGGAGGGGGGCAGCTGAGGGAGCTGGCGCCAGGAGACAGACGGCCTCACATCCCACACACTCAGAGTGAAACTCACAGTGCAAAGGGATGGGTTGCCGTCCCAAGCGCTTACTCTGAACGCACGGTCACCCTCGAAAATAAAAATAAAAAAGGCAAATGAGCCCATTTCACTTTTTCTGTTCTCTGGAGGTTTGGCCTGATAGGCTGGAGAAGTCGGCAGCTGATGGGGTACAACTCAGGATTCTTAGGCTGGGGAAGGGCCCCCTAGGACTTCCCAGAAGGGGGCCTCCAGGCTCTCTGGGGCCACTGGATCAGAGCAGGTGTGATGTGTCCCCTGTGGGGCAGTGCCAGGCCCTGGCTTGGCCTCACCACCAGAACCTATCCAAGCCCAAACACCGGCCCTTCCCCCTAGACTGCAGCCTCCCCTCACTGCCAAGGCCAATCGAACTGCCGTGAGCTCAGGCCCAATGTTCTGGAATCCTCTTGGACTCCCTTCTTTCACATGTTCTTTAAATGTACACAGAATCCCACAACTCCACACCCCTGTGCTGGTCCAGGCGGCCACCACGCCCCCAGTGGCTCAGGCCCACCCGGTAGCCAGAGAGGCTCTAAAGATGCAAGTGACTCGGCTCTCACATGCTCAGGGCCCACGGAAGCCCCACATGACTCAGAGTAAAATCCAGATGCTCCCACTGGACCGCTAAGCCCTATGTGAGCTGAGGCCACCCTGCTGGGTCACCCCCCAGACTGCAGCCTCCCCTCACTGCCAAGGCCAATCGAACTGCCGTGAGCTCAGGCCCAATGTTCTGGAATCCTCTTGGACTCCCTTCTTTCACATGTTCTTTAAATGTACACAGAATCCCACAACTCCACACCCCTGTGCTGGTCCAGGCGGCCACCACGCCCCCAGTGGCTCAGGCCCACCCGGTAGCCAGAGAGGCTCTAAAGATGCAAGTGACTCGGCTCTCACATGCTCAGGGCCCACGGAAGCCCCACATGACTCAGAGTAAAATCCAGATGCTCCCACTGGACCGCTAAGCCCTATGTGAGCTGAGGCCACCCTGCTGGGTCTGTCACTCCCCTCAATCTCCCACTTCCTCCCACCAGTCATACCAGCCTCCTATCGGCTGCTCCCTTCCCCCAAGGAGCACCAGTCACCACCTCTGCCAAAGTCCCGTAACCAAAAACAGGACCAGGGCTCCCTTCATCCCAAGCTGCCACAAACCGGCATACATCTTTTGAACAAACTGAATGAATGAGAGGAGGGCTTACTCTCCACCCTTGACGCGGGAGGGGTCGGAAGAATGATCCGGGTGCCCCCCAGCACTCTACAGAGGGCTCATCACATCCACGTAGCAGCCGGGGAAACGGAGACTTGAAGAGGAAAGGTCATCACAAGAACAAGGGGTCACCCAGGCAAGTCATGGGGCTCTAGGCTCCTCACACGGCCTCCTTCCACTGCAGCGTGAAGGGCCTGGCCCACCTGGGAGCCCCCCCTCCCACACTCCTAACCACCCATGGGTCCAGGATGCCCGCATCAGCCTGAGCGTGGTCAGGCCTCTGCCCTGCAGCCCTCAGTACAGGGTCCCTCCTGCCAGGGCCAGGGCAGCTGGCGGGAGCTTGCCCTTGGACGAGAACCCAAGAACCACCCGGAGGCTGGTGTCTGTTACAGCAGCCGGCGACAAACAACAGGTGTGCACGGCGCCCGCGGGGAGGGCCACACGCCGGCCCACGCCTCGCTCCAGTGAGAGCCAAACAGGAAGCAACGGGGTGGGGAGGGGCAGGACCACCCCAGACACCCTGAAAGTAAAAACAAGCCATGTGATGCCATACGGGGAGGGTACAGGCTTCCTCTCTGCCCCCCACCCTCCACAAAGCCTCCATTCTGACCTCACTTCCTGCCACACCTCCAAGGTGCTGGCCCCCATCCCCTGCCCCCTGCCCCAGTGCTGACCCCTGTTCTAGGCACTACAACTACTCCTGGCTTTATTTATGTCATATCATGAGCTAACAAGGCTCTCCAGGTACACTACAGGAGGCCCCCTGCAGTGTTCCCAGTGGTGATGTCTCACAACACAACATGCCACCCAGCCCAAGAGTCCATAGCAGGCATGCTGCTCTTAGCTGGCTCCCGGCTCTGCTCTGATTTCACCATCTAGGGGTGTCCGAGGGTGCAAGTCTATGACCATCATACTCGCAGAGCACGCTCTCTACCCTTACATCATGACACAGGCCTGTCCTGCCCCCACGAGGCCCCCGGCCAGCCAGCTGCTCTGTCCAGCTGTACCCATCACATGTGCACACGGATTTCTAATGGTCTGGCATCCCTGCCAGAAAGCGAGACGGAGAACCAACCACATCTTTCAAAGTATCCAGCAGGTGTTCAATAAGTACTTGAGGAACAAAGCATTTGGGAACAGCTCATTCCCTTCTGCCCAGTCCCGTGTGCTCCACGCTATTAAGAAACACATCTTCCTGTCACCCTGTGGCCCCCCCTCCAAACCACTGGCTGGGCAGGTAGCCACAACCTGATGACAACAAGGGCAGCAGGTCTCAACCTGGGCACTGGGGACCATCACAGAGACAGAGCAGGGGCCTGGAAACCTTCAGCCAAATGGAGTGTGCAGGTGCAGAGATCCTGGGCGCTGGTCAACTCTGTGGGTTCTGGCTCTGACTTGTCCGAGAGCTGGCCAGACAGTGGTGCTGGGGCCTTAGGGAAGGAGGGAGAGTGCTAGAGCCCCCGACTCAGGCTCCAGTGCCTATGCCATGCACGTTCAGCTCTGGCAAGTTTCCCCGCACCCAGCACCTGCACAGGTGGAAGGGGCAACAGACTGTGGCCGAGCCGCTGTGAGATGAGTCACTGTGCACCCGTCTTTCCATGGGCCAGGCCCTCACTACACGGCTCTGCATGCAGGCGTGGGCCCATCCCCACTCAGCCCCATGAGGCGGCACTGACAGTCCCCACCCTGCAGAAGGGGAGAAGGGGGTGGGCCTGACCCCGAGCCTGGTCAAGCTCCTGGGGCCTCACTCTGGCACGAAGCCTGCCTGATACCCACTGGCCACTGGACCCTGTCCTGTCATCTGGGCCCGAGGGCTTGGCTTGCTCCCAGCACTGAGTGGGGCTCATGGTGGACAGGTATGAAGCCCACAGTGAGGCCCCCTTAAGAAGTTGGGGTGGGGGAAGATGAGTTAGAGAAGCAGGTAACCCTTCAAAAATACCCCAAGGAGAGGCTCCCAGCGTAGTTGGGCCCAAGACACACCTTAGCTCCTACCAGCCTCAGGCCCAGCCTGGACAGACAACTGGCTGTCAGACAACCCTGACATCAGCCAAGAAGCCCCTTCCGAGCCAGATCCAAGGCTCTGCCTGGACCCGAGCCTGTAGGCTGCTGACTGTCCCACCCGGTGGGCCGCTCAGAGGGTGGTCTCTGGCTGTAGTTGTCTCCCCCTAAGACTGGCCACTTGCCACCTCCCAAAGAAGTCTTCTCCAGATGCAAGCCTCAGCTGTCATGAATGTGATGGAAATGTCCCACTCAAGGTAGACCCTGTCCTTGAAAAAAAGATAAACCGGGGAGGAGGAACCCAAGCAGAAAACAGAACGTCAAAGTCCTTTGGCAAATCTTCCCACACCAACGTTTATGACCTGGCCAGGCGAGGATTCCGTAGTGGCTAAGCCCAGGAGTTGGGGGTCTGGGGTCTTTGGAGCTGCTCTGGGCACAGGAGTAAGGTTAGAAAGCCTGAGGAAAGTTCCACCGGGCAGGAGAGGGGTTAAAGGGTTCACAAACCCTGAACTGCCCAGGCCTCCCTGCCAGTCTGGAGCTGACACAACTGACCGCTGAGTCAGGCCCAACCGGGCTCCCGGGCCCGATTGTTTGTAAAGACAAAAGGGACGCTGACGGCCCAAGTCTCCAGCCAGGCGGGCGGGCGCTGGGAGGAGACAGCTGACCCCGAAAGCCTGGCCGAGGCCCCTCCTGCCCCTGGGTCTCAGTGCGGCCTGGTGGGAGGCGACCATCCACCAGCCGCTGGAAAACACAGAGTTGGACTGTCCCTCCGAGCCCTTGTCCCTGTTTGTCGACTGTCCTTCCACCCCTTGGCAACCAATAAATAGAGCCTCTGCATCGTCATGGGTCTTAAATGGCCGGCCAACAGATTCAGTTACAAAACACTGTCACCGGCACTCAGGAGCACGTGGCAGTGAAATCTGAGTGACCCCTGACCACCCTCCCATGGGCGACACTCTGAGGACCGTGAGGGAAGCCGTCTGGGCACCCTTCCCACCTCCCACCCCAGAGAGCAGAGGCTGAGAGCACGGGGCCAGAGCCAACTTGTGGAGGTTCAAGTCCCCTCACTTCAGCCACCCTGGATGGGTCATTAACTGTTTTTAACCTCTCTTTGCCTGCTTCCCCACCTATGAGGGAGGGATGATGTCTGTCCCAACCTCAGAGAAGTGCCACGAGGGTGTGGAGCACCTAGCCCCGTGAGCCGGCACTGCCTTGTGTGGTTATTATTCTCATTTTCCAGATGAGGAAATGGAAGGCTCAGGAGGAGGAGACATCACTTATCAAGGAGGACCTCACTGGTAAAGTGACAAAGCCAGGATCTGAACCCAGGTCCGCAGGCTTGAGTCCCAAATATCAGGACTCTGAGACAGTCCCAGAAGCAGTTGTAATGGGTCAGAACAGAGCTCAGGCCCAAGTGGAAAGCCACGGAGGCATTTTAAGTAGAGGAGAGCTGTGTGTGCTCAAGGCACACACTTGGATCTCAGGGCTAGCTCCTGTCCCAACCCCTACCCCAGGAAACAGACCAGGACTGTGAAAAGTGAGGAACGCCCTCCTTGTGTGGCCAGAACCCAAACAGGAAGAACCTGGGTGACAGCAGGAAGTTGGGGGTGTCCCCAAACACCTTCAAAGATGCCTACAGACATAGATGAAGCAGATCCCAGGGTGGGAAGGAAGCCAGAGCCCCCTGCTCCCGGCTGCCCTCCAGGCTTCCTCCCAGGAGGACACACAAGGCACTGGGCTCACACACAGTCCCTGACCCACACGAGGGGAGGCACTGGACAGCCGCAGAGACTGCCTGTCAGGGCAAGGAGCCTCGAATCACGGCCAACCTGCCCAGGCCACCCGAGCCCTACTCCCAACCTGCTCCAAAGCCTGGTCCACACCACCTCAGTGAGCCAGGTGAGCAATCAAATCAAGTCTCTGGGGCAGATACACACACACTTTCAACACAAAACACAGGGCCTGGGATCTGATCTCTGATAGCTTAAGAAGTTCTACCATCCTAAAAGGGGCTGCCTGTTCTATAAATGGTCCCCCAACACAAACCCCCCATCGTAATCAGCACATTCCCCAACAAGGGCACAGAGCCGACATCAATCCTGGGGCTGAGAAGTCGGCCAGTACGGCAGGCTCCTTTGCGCATCTGAAGTCTGTCGTTTCCCAAACAGCTGCCAAGCCTTATTAGATGCTTTAAAAAACAAAAGAGAAGGCCCTTTTGGGTGGAGGAGGGTGGGACACGCTACTCCAAAGCACGTTAGACAAAAGGCCCACAGGCTGAGCCCACTTGGGCGGAGACATCTGGCCCTATTCCCAGCTCACCTGCTGGAGCTTCACAAACACTGGACCGGTTGGCAGTGACCTGCTGCCGCCATCTGTTGGGCACTGGAGCAGGTCAGAGAGGCGCCCTCAGAAGAGCCTGGCCCAGTTCCTGGTCAGCAAACACTTCCAGCATGCTCACCTACCTGCCTGGCTCCACCCACAGAACTCAGAGGTGCTATCACTATCCCATTTTACAGGTGAGGAACCGGAGGCACACAACCAATCGGGGAAGCCAGGACCTGAATTCAAGCCCACCGGCTCCAGAGTGCACGTTCCCCATCTCTTCAGTGTGGCCTTTGCCGGGGGCAGAGAAATGCAATCTGCCTTCTCTCCCTTCTCCCAGCTGAACCCGCCCCAGTCCCACAACACGATCACGCTTCTGACAGACTAGAGCAAGTGACAGGTCTCAGATAGAGAAAGGGAGCTGTAAACAGTGCCGGGGGTCAGCGGTCCCGGGGTGAGAGGCTCCCTCAGACCCAGGGCCATCTGCACGGGGACACCCAGGAAGCCCGTGGTGCCCTGACTTAGCCTCCAAGGGCTGTGCGACCCCCAGCCCCAGCCGACCACGTTCACTCACCCGTAAGTCCGCTGGATCAAAGTAGGGGGCACCTGCTGCACGCTGATGGCAAAGCCTAAAATGAAAGACCAGTTAGGGAGGGGCCCAGCCTCACCCAGGGAAGAGCCCCACAGCCCTCCACCTCTAGTCCAAAGGGGTAAACAGCTTCCTCTAGCCTCCCGGGCACCTCCACCTGAACCCCAGAACTCCCAGCAAAAGGCAGCCCACAGAGCTGAGGGGCAGCAGCCACTGGGCTAGCGTCCTCCCGAGCTCCAGCTCTGCGACCCACTTCCTCCCTCCGGTGAGGAAAGCTGACAAGCGGGTGACCTGCCCTCCTCGCCCTGTCCCACCGGCACACGCGGCCAGAGGAAAGGGTTCTACTTCCGAGCTGGGGGATGACTGCCCTGTGATGGTCTCTTGGAGCACATGACAGCCGACTGCTACTCCTGGAGCAGGGCGGGGTAGAGGGGGGCCTCTTCCACCCGGCAGATACCGAGGCTGAATATAGCAACCAGAAGCACAGGAAAGCACGGACTCTCACCCGTCTGGAGGCTGCGCGGCTTGGCACCCAGATAGGCTAAGTTCACATTTGCCTTGCGACCATCGATGTTGGGGTTAGGGTCTTTGCAAGCCCTCTCTGCGGCTGCCCGGTCGGCCATGGTCACCTGGAGGAGCACAGAGGCATCAGGGGCTTCACTGGAAGGTGGGGGAAGCAGAGAGTGGGCTCTAGAGCCCAGGCACCCCGGCATTCACTTCCCCTGACCCCAGGTGCCCGCTACCCAAGGCATCTGCCCAGTTCCCCAGTCCAGCCTAGGGCCCCACCCCAAAGCTGCCCCCGGACCCCAGCTCCTCCCTCCGAGTTCAAGTGCTAAGAAACGTGGCCTTGAAGGGCAAAAACAATCCCCAGGGACGACAGTGAAACCCGAAGGGAGGGAGGGGTCCTGGCCTGGCCTACCCGACCCATGACCACCAGTTTCCTCACGGGAGGGGTTTGGGGACACCCTAGTTAGAAAAGGAGTAAGAGAAGTGTCTTCAGGCCGACTCTGACTTAGGTTGTTTGGGGTTTCTGTGGGAGTCGCTGGAAAATAAAACACGGGATGCTCAAAGGCTTCTAGGTGCCCCAGGGTGAAGCCCTGTTCCTCGCTCGCCTGTTGCTCCAGGAAGTGCCGAAAAGTAGCCGGCTGTCCCCAAAACCTCTCCACAAACTTAGAAGAGTCCTAATCGAACAGAGTGGCTCTCCCTTTTAAAGCCGGCGAGGCATGGGGGCAGGGAGACGGGGTCAGGACCGGCTGTAGCCCGAGAGGGGTCAGCAGGTGCCCAGCCGGCGGGAGGCGCCCGGGGCTGGTGTGCGCCCGCCGCTTGACTCAGCGCCCCGGCCGCGATAAGTGCGGGGCGGGCGACCCCGGCCGCGGGGCTACTTACGAAGCCGTATCCGCGAGACTTGCCCGTCTGGCGGTCGGTGATGACCACGGCCTCCTCGATGTCCCCGAAGCCCTCGAAGTACTTCCTGAGCGAGGCGTCGGTGGTATGGTAGGGCAAGCCGCCCACGAAAATCTTGGTGAACGTGGTGTCCTTCTGCGAGCCGTGCATGGCGCCGGGGGCGGCCGGGGGCCGCGAGAAGCCCGCGCTCGGGGCGCAGGGCGCGGGCTGCAGCAGCATGGGGGGCGCCCCGCCGCCTACGGACCCACCTCGATGTCCCCGAAGCCCTCGAAGTACTTCCTGAGCGAGGCGTCGGTGGTATGGTAGGGCAAGCCGCCCACGAAAATCTTGGTGAACGTGGTGTCCTTCTGCGAGCCGTGCATGGCGCCGGGGGCGGCCGGGGGCCGCGAGAAGCCCGCGCTCGGGGCGCAGGGCGCGGGCTGCAGCAGCATGGGGGGCGCCCCGCCGCCTACGGACCCGGGCCGCGTGGGGCTGCGCTCATTGAGGGCGGTGGGGGGGGCGAGCGGGGCAGCAGAGGCGCCGGTCTAGCCGCCAGGCCCGTCCACGCGCGGGCCTCTCCCGTCGTGCCCGCCTCGCTGCGTTGCGCTGCGCTCCAGCCGGCGTTGCGGGCACCCTGCGCCTCAGCGCCACAGGCCCCGCCCCACCGCGCCCCAAGTGTCGTGGAAAAGCACTTGGAGCAGGGCGCGCACTTGCGGAGAGGGCACATCCGGGTTTTCTAGGGCACCTATTCCGTGCTCGCTGGGTTCCAGGTCCCTCTCCTCGTATAGATCACAGTCTAGCGAATCAGATGTACACGATTCAGATCGTGTTTAGTGAGTCGGCGTTTCTCCCAGTGCTACCTCCAGTACAACAATGTATTGAAGGTGAAATGATTTTCGTCTTTACGCACAGGTGCTAAGTAGCTTCAGTAGTGTCCCACTGTTTGTGACCGCCAGGGACTATACCCTGCCAGGTTCCTCTGTCCTTGGAATTCTCTAGGGAAGAATACTGGAGTGGGTTGCCATGCCCTCCTCAAGGAGATCTTTTCAATCCACAGACTGAACCCTCATCTCTTATGTCTTCTGCACCGGCAGGCAGGTTCTTTACCACTAGAGCCACCTGGGAAGCCCCGTTTGTCAAGAATGTATGTGTGTATGTGTGCGTGCGTGCGTGTGTGTTTGTGGTCTATATACATGAATATAATTAGTTCAAGGAATTTTAGAGTGTGGTTGTGTGATCTATATACACGAATGTAATTCATTCGAGGAATATTTATCAGTGTGGGGGATGCAGAAATACAGAGAACACACTCTAGCCCCACCAAGCTGCTATGAACAAGACAAATAAACGGGTTCAGTTCAGTTGCTCAGTCATGTCCGACTCTTTGCAACCTCATCGACTGCAGCATGCTGGGCTTCCCTGTCCATCACCAACTCCCAGAGCTTGCTCAAACTCATGTCCATTGAGTCGGTGATGCCATCCAACCATCTCATCCTCTGTCGTCCCCTTTTCCTCCTGCCTTTGCTCTTTCCCAGCATCAGTCTTTTCCAATGAGTCAGTTCTTTGCATCAGATAGCCAGAGTATTGGAGTTTTAGCTTTAGCATCAGTCCTCCCAAGGAATATTCAGGACTGATTTCCTTTAAGCTTGACTGGTTCCATCTCCTTGCAGCCCAAGGGACTCTCACAAGTCTTCTCCAACACCACAGTTCAAAAGCATCAATTCTTTGGCACTCAGCTTTCTTTATAGTCCAACTCTCTCCCATCCATACGTGACTACTGGAAAAACTATAGCTTTGACTAGACGAACCTTTGTTGGCAAAGTAATGTCTCTGATTTTTAACTAGACAATATATTACCCATTAGGAAATAAATCAGGGTGCTGCCATCCAGGAGAGGCCAGAGTGGTCCCTGAAGCCCCTCTGATAAGGTGACTGGGCAAGGGAAGTAATTCTAGCCTCATCAGAAGTCCATCTCGGTGCTCGGGATTCCTCCCTCTGTCGGCAACCTCTGGGGGAAAGCAAACAGAAAGGGCAGTGTCATTCTCTTTGTCCCTTCCCCAACCATAGGGACAGGCCCATCCCTGGGACTCTGTAGCAAGTCCTGCTTCAGAACTGTCAAGGCCACTTGTTCAAAGTTACTAGGAACTTCCTGTCTGACCAAAGCACTGAACCCAAGACCCCAGCACAAGCATCCCCCATCAGTGGGTCACACGACTTGCAGAGCCAGGCCCTGAGGGTCTCAAACCCTCCGTATGTCCAGGCACCAGCATTGTGATGTCCTGTGCAGTGGACATTAAGCCATCAGCCACTGTAGCCACCTGACTACACCCTGAGGGGATTCAGGTTGGGCAGTGGGAGTGCGGATGGACAGGATACTAATCCTAGATGGTTAAGGTGCACATCAAGGGAATGATTTCCAGGAGCCCAGACTCTTGCATCTTTTCATGCATACAAAAGTGCTAAATTCATTAACTTGTCTAGTTTTTAATTCACAAGAATCCTTTGACGTTCGACTTTGGGGTTTTTGTTACAAAAACTCCCTGTATCCCGGCCCCTCGTTTACTGCTTAGCAACACTCTCTCACACTCTCTCACACTCTCTCACACTCTCACACTCTCTCACACTCTCTCCCTTCTGGCTATCCTAGAGACTGCTTCCAGGGTTTGAGTCTGCATAAAGCCCACCGAATAAAATACAATCCTCAGCTTCTGTTGTGCACCTTTTTTTAAGTTGACACTGCTCAAAGTGGGGTTGAGGGGCACAGGAAGGCAGGCAGGCGAGGTGTTTGCTAGTCTTTGCGATTATCCAGTACATTCTCTGCCAGGCTACATTTGACCCCAGGCCCAGACCAGCTGTGCCTGAAGCCTCCTGACTCCTTAATCCTGCTGTCCCCCAGGGAGTGGGATTCTAATCCTTGCTTCTCACAAGACGCCCGCCTCAGCCCCTGATGCTGGGAATGGAGCGCCGAGTCTTCACGGAGGCCCCTGGGGACACACTTTTCTGACTCCCTTGATTTCTCGTCTTGTCCTCGGTGTTTCCTCCAGCTCCCCAGGCCCACTCCTGCTTCAGGGCTATGTCATTTGCCCTTTATCCTGCTCTTGTCCCTTCATTGCACTTTTCACCTCCCCAAACCCTGGTCCCCTATTCGCGGATTTAAGTTTTCTCTCGCCCCCGCGAGGCGGGGCCTTGGATGTTTTCCTCAAACTGTACGGTCTGGCAAGCATAAGTCCCCCGAGGAAGGTTTGTTGAGTGAATGAATGCATGGTGGAAGGAAAGAGCCGAGAAGAGCTCTCCACTAGAGAAAGGACTCTCAGTGCGCCCTTGGAAAACTTTGCTAAAGTGTCATCTACACTTGTTGGGCCAGGGAAGGCGGCCATCTTGTAGCCGCGCTGTCTTGGACACGTTGGATGCCTTCAGCCGGCCTCAGTTTCCCCTTCCGTGATTGTGCCTCTAGGGGGCGAGGGCAGGGCACGGGCGGCCAAGCCTACAAGTCCTACAAGTCCCAGCACCGCCCGGGCAGGTCCTGCCCCGCCCACTCCGCGCCCCTTCCGATTGAGCGGCCGCGCGGGGCGGGGCGCCGCAGGGAGTGAGGCTGCGCCCTGGGCGGCCGGCGTCTGCTGAGCACGTGCTGACGCCGCGGGATCAGGAGGGTTCAGGCCCCGGGTGGTCGGCCGCCCTGGGCGGGAACACGGGGTTAGAAAGGCAGAGGGCGCAGGACCCGTGCCCGACGTTTTCTGCCCTGTCCGGCAGGATCACCTCGGGCCCCTAGCGCTCCCGCCCTGCCCGGAAGAGGGCATGGGGCATCTTTTTCTAAAAAATTCGGATGCCCAGCCATGGTTCATTCAGTTGTTTATCCTCCAGTCCCTAGGTTTCTGCGTCACCAATCTCTCCGCCCGTCGAGTGACCCCATGTTCCCATGTCTCACCCCGTTCTCCCAACACGTACTTATTAATGATGTTAGGTGCCGGGCAGGGTTCTAGACCCCAGGAAGACTGCAAGCAGGAAACTAATTACGTCCCCCACTCCCTCCACCCGCACACAAGTCCAAGCTTACGTTTTAGAGAGAACGTGAATGAATGAATACTGTATTTACTTTTAGGTAAATTTTTCTAGGCAGGTGCTGAGACAAGGGCAAAGAAGAGACAGGTGTTCTCTAGAAGCAAGTTAGGACTCTCAGGGGTTGATGAAAGCCAGAGCTATCGGCGCACAGGGCACAGGTGACGGAATGTGAAAAGTCAGAGCAGGAGGAGATCCAGGCACATCACTGATGCAGTAACCTCTGGGTGCTGGGCACTTGTATGTGGCTAATCCTCCCACACCACTAATAATAATAAAGGTCAATTGTTTTAATGCCTGTTCGGGTTAGGTCCTGAACTGGGTAATTTATATATTAGAAAGTGTGAAAGTGAACGTGTTAGTTGCTCAATCACGTCTGACTGCAATTCCATGGACTATAGCCTTCCAGGTTCCTCTGCCCATGGGATTTCCTACGCATATTGAGGATACTGGAGTGGGTTACCATTCCCTTCTCCAGGGGCTCTTCCCTACCCAATGCAGGGTCTCCTGCATTGCAGGCAGAGTTTTTACCATGATTTAACCTCCAAACACCCTTTGTTGCAGGGAGGGAACTGAGGCACTGAGTGACTTCCACAACACCAACCAGAGCAGCAAATGGCTGGCCAATCCACGACCCTATTTTTGTCCCCTCACAGCCTTTAGAGAAGGTCTTTAATTGTTATTTATTTATTTATTTATTTACGCCTTTGCTGGTCTGCATTACTGCAAAGGCTTTCTTTAGCTGTGGCAAGCAGGGACTTCTCTCTAGTGATGTGCTGGCTTCTCATTGCAGCCACTTGGACTGAGGTGGTGGTCCTGGACTTTTCCTCTGGAAATGTTGGCCCTTGTCTGAGGCCAAGCCTGGGTGTGGATATTTGCTGTGGGTTGGATTTGTCCCCTAAGAATACATTCAAGTCTCTGGTACTCATGAATGTGCCCTTATTTGGAAATAGCATTTTTGTACTATCATCCACTTAGGACGATGTCATATTGGAATTGTATGGGGACTTATCCAATGACTGTTGTCCTTATAAGAAGGCTATATGAAAACTCAGACAAACAAGGAGAAGGCCATGTGACATCAGAGGCAGAGAGGTTGGAGTGATGTCCCTACAAAGTGAGAACACGGTGATTGCTGGCAACCCCAGAACCCAGCTCTGAAAATGGCATACTGGGAACAGAGTTCTCTCTCAGTGCCTTAACAGGGAACCCGGCCCTGCCAACACTTGCCTTTGGACTTCTGATCTCCAGAGCCATGAGAGTAAATTTCTGTTGTTCTAAGCCTCCCAGTTCAAGGTCAGATGCTGCAGCAGCCCCAGGAGACCAGCACAGCGGGAGAGGAGAGAAAGCCAGAGCCCTGGTTGGGTGGAATCATAGCCATGGGACTTGTGGTTTGGAATGACCGACCTTCAGAGTCACACAAGGGTATTGGGGCTCCCTAGGGTCATTCCAGGACTGAGAAGCACTCCTGTACCTCCCTGAGCGTCAGCTGCTCAGCTAGGGGAAAGTCCAACTAAGCAGCCTTTTTCTTAGAACATTGCCGGTTTATATCCTGTCCTGTTCTTCCCTGCCCAACCGACAATGGGAATGAAACTGATGGTGCCCACCTCCTCTGTCCCTGTCCTGGCCGTCTCCTGAGTCTGGGCCCTTGTACTCAGCAAGCAGTCAGGCTGGGACCCCACCTCCCATCCTCATCTGCATCTTGGAGGCAGCATCTGGCTGCAGCCCAGCCCTAGGACCCACACAGACCCTCTGTTCCCAGCCTGTTCTGAAGGGCAGCCAGCCTGGTGTTTGGATCTGCTATCGCTGAGCTGGACGCTCCCAGGGCCTGGGACTCAGGCTCCCTCCAGGCCTCTCCTCCAGCATCCCTCAAAAGCCCATGTCCCTTCCCAACGCTACTTTATACATCTGTTTGCTTCTGTGTGGACCATCTCCCCACCAGAGGGTGGCTCTGGGAGGACAGGCTACTGACTACTTTGTTTGCTTCCATGTATTCAGGGCCTGGCATGTGTAAGACACTCAGTAAAGATGTGCTGAGTGGAGTAACAACTGTGTGACTGAACACATTCCAGAGGACTGAGATCGGGGGCATGAAGGGATCCCCAAAGCCTGTTCATCTTAACGGAGATGAGAGCCACACGATGTTCCTGTGGAGTCGTGCCTGGGCAGCCCCATCTCCATCTCAGAGCTGGGCTGCAGCTGAGGGGCAGGGTGCAGCCACCTGCACCCCTCCCCCACCCAAACTGGGGCCCAAGGAACCTTGAAACAAAAAACTGAGGCGGGGAATGAAAAGAGGAAGCGCAAGAGACTTTTGCACGTCGTTCGGGCATGGATTGGGCCCTGCTGTTTCAACTTCAGAAAGTGACCTGCCCCCTGGGCTCCTCTGGTCATCCCTGTCAAGTAGTGAAAGTCCCTCTCCCTTCTTTTTGGGCAGAGGGCAGGCTGCACTGCACAGAGCATAGCCACCACATCTCTGGGCCTCAGTTTCCTTAGCTCTAGAATGGGCATGATGACAGGGACTTCCTCCTAAGTCTTCATCGAGGCCGAAATGTGATCACGCACAGAGTGCCGAACTCGTCCTCATACTGAACGTTGTTGTTCAGCTGCCCAGTCGTGTCTGACTCTTTGTGACCTCATGGACAGCAGCACGCCAGGCTCCCCTGTCCTCCACTATCTCCTGGAGTTCGCACAAACTCATGTCTCATACCGACGACTGCAATTCTGACTTTTTCACCAGGCACCCCTCAGTTTCCAGGCTGCACAGGCCAGGTGAGGAGGTGGGCATCTGGCAGCCCTCCCATGGGTGCTCCTTCTGTGGCTCCTCGGTGCCCAGGGGCAGAGTCTCGGATCTCTTCGCTCAAGATGCCTTCCCTGCCTCCCAAAGTGGAGCCGAAGAGCCCAGCCTCCCAGGAAGACTGTGTCCCTTCCCAGGAGCCTGCAGCTGTGTGGGCCACGGTGCCCCTGGGTGGTCTGCTGAGCCCAAAGGACCCTCCTCAGACAGATGATCTTAGACACTTAATAAAATGCCTGGAAAGGCAAAGGAAAACTGTCATACTAAAACACAGCTATTAAAATAGTTAAAAGCGAGGAATGCGTGTGCTCCTTGACTAACACCAAGAAACGATATAGAGCAGGGGCACTGGTGAGTCATTAGTTTCGAAGGACTAGTGAGCAAATCCCCTGTGTCAAGATGTCAGTGATGCCCTGGGGTGCAAGGCATCCATGGTTAGGTCACAGCTGCTGCTGGGGGCCCCTGGCCCAGGTTGTGCCCATCTGTTCCTCAATCTGACTCTGGTTGCTAAAGATGAAGACTTTTCCCCTTGCAGTTCACAGACCCTAAATTCTATCTGGGGGGGTCTGTGCTTGCATGCTAAGTCACTTCAGTCGTACTAACTCTTTGTGATCCCGTGGACTGTAGCCCACCAGGCTCCTCTGTCCAGGCAAGACTACTGCAGTGGGTTGCCGTGCCCTCCTCTAGGGGATCTTCCTACCCCAGGGTTTAAACCTGCATCTCTTACATATCTTGCATTGGCAGGCGAGTCCTTTACCACTAGCGCCACCTGGGAAGCCCATGGGATCTGTGGGTCCCAGGTAAAGACCCTTTTGCTTTAGTTCCAGTTGCTGCTGTCACAGAGGGCCCACACTTAAAGCAGCAGACATTTCCTCTCTTAGAGTTCTGGAGGGCAGAGCCCAAACGTGTCTCACGGGGCTTAAGTCAAGGTGTAGACAGGGCTGGTCCTTTTGGCGACTCCGGGAAGCAATCTGTTTCCTTGCCTTTTCCAGCTCTTAGAGGCTGCCAGTCTTTCTCCCACTGCATCTCCCTGGATGCTCTCTCTCTTCTACCCACCTCTTCCACTGTTAGAGACCCTTGCGACTCCACTGGCCCCCTGGAAAATCCAGCATAAGCTCCCTATCTCAAGGCCCAGCACCTCGGGCACATCTGCAAAGTCCCTTTGATGTGTGAATGGGCATGGAAAGCAGTAGGAACCTTCGGGACTGATGATGGGGTGTCAGTGCATACCTTGGGGCACCACCTCTGTTAGCCTTCTAAGAGCAGCCGCCGCTGGGGTGAGGATGTGGATTAAACAGCCAGTCTTACCGGGAAGGCTACGGGAGTCTTAGTGTTTTTGCATCCTCCAGGCCAGCAGGTGTGCTGGAAGCCTGTCCTGCCAATGGGAGCCCCCTTTCCTAGGATGGTGCATGGCTAATCCCCGAGCTGAGAGCGGTCTACAAGAATCAGTAAAGGGATGGGGGCCAGCCTAACTCTGCAGCTGGAGGGAGGGTACCCACCTCTGGCAGGGGTCTTCCCAGTGAGCGCCAGAAGGAGACCCTGCCCCAGGCAAGCACAGCCCTGCTCTGCACCTGCTCTGGGGGCCTGGGAATGTGTGTGAAGGCTCCTGTAGGTGTGGCATGAACATGGGCTCTATTCCAGAGGGGACACTTGGTCATACGGCTGAAAGACACACGGCTACCTGGCAACACTTAGCTCAGGGTGCTGGGAGAAAGCACCACAGAAATCTATTTCCTCACACCTTTGGAGGCCAGGCGTCCAAGATCAAGGTGCGGGCAGTGTTGGTTCCGTGAGGCTTCTCTCCTTGCAGATGGCTGGCTGTCTTCTCGTCGTCACATGGTCTTTCCTCTGCGGTGTCTGAGTCCTAACCTCTTCTTTTAAGGACACCAGTCATACTGGATTAGGGCCCATTCTAGTGACCTCGTTTAATCCCCTCTTTGAAGACCCTCTCTCCAATCCAGTCGTAATTGAGGTACTGGGGGCTAGGACTTGGAGATACAATTGGGGGAGTGGGGGACAATTCTGCCCGGGACAAATACCTCCCTTGCATCTGCAGGCGACTAAATTGTTAGCCTTCAGAATCGTGCTCAGGGCCTTCCCTGCGGCTCAAGGGCCCTCACCGTGGAGGCCGCAGAGGCCCACAGAGGCAGCCGAGCAGCGGTTCATGTTAGGTGAAGTCCAGAAGTCGAGAGCCTTGAAGGAGTCCTTGGGCCTTGGCACCACAAAACACGCACTGAGCTGAGGATAGTGGGAAGCAACCTGCTTGAATGCTTCCAGGCATTCTCTCTCAGAGAAAAGTCAGCCTCCACCACACTTCTTAAGCCAGAAAGATCCATGAAGGAGTGGAAATAATGCTAAATACAGTGCCCGAGGTATTCTTGCCTGGAAAATCCCATGGACAGAGGAGCCTGGCGGACTGCAGTCCATGGGGTCACAAAGTCAGACACGACTGAAGCAGCTGAGAACCCACGCATGGTGCCTGATGAGGTGCCCAGCAGGGGCTGGGGTTTGATTCCACTCCAGGCGGCGAGTCCTGGCCAATGAGTAGCCAGTGAAGGGCCAGGGATAGGCCTCTCCCCATCCCCAGGCAAGCTTGTGAAATCTGGTGAGTAATCAACGCCCCTAAGTTCACCAGGGGCAGTATTGACATGGTACGGGGGCTACCGGCCACATCTAAATTCAAGACTCAAATGGAAGAGACTCCGCTGCTGACCGGTGATGGGGAAGGGACACTGAAGCCTTGGGAGTGATCCAGCACTACCACGGGGCCCTGATGACCTAAAGGGTAGTGCCGGTTTGGTCCATGGGAGACAGGGGATTGATACAATGTCTTAGTACTGTGTCCATGGCCTCTCCCCATCACCACCCTTGCCCCACACCTGGGAGGAAAAAAAACCAAAAGAATGCACACCAGTTGCTTTTCAGGGGCTGAATTACTGTTTAAGCAAGTGTGTAACTGGTTTTTCTTATTTGCTTTGGAAATGGCCCTCACCTTAAAGAATATTTCTCAACACATCGATGCAAAATTCACAACAGACTTCTATCAGGCCTCGAAGTTATTTACTCTGTTTCTGTTTGCTCTTTGGTGACATAACACCTGTCGTGATTAAAACAAAAAAAAAACCCTCTCAAAACTGCAGCCACAGGATTTTCCCGCCTTCTCCCGCCTTCTGATGAACAAGATCTGTGAAATCCAGGAGTCCTCACTTAGCAGCAAATTCTGCAGAGCTATGAAACGCTAGGTCTCTGGGTGTCAACCCAGCATCTTTCAAGGAAATAGGACTCTAATGTTGAAACTGCCTTTGCTAAACACTACAGCCCTGAGAGACTTCCCACCAGGCACTCTGAACCCCAGGACTGGGGCTTATATAGTTTGTTCAAGAGCCTGCAAATGTGTCTGGGGGTGGGATTGGGAGCAGGAAGGAGAGAATGAAAATTGGCTTCAAAATATAAAAACAATCCCAAACTAATGGAAGTGTCCACAAATATAATACTGTCAAACTCTTCGGTGTTCCAAAGAGTCATCAGAAAATATGTTTTGAGAAACTTCCTGGTATTCTTGGTGATCATTAAGAAATCATTGCCAAGTGTGAGTTATAGACTGCCAAATAACCTCAGAAGTAAACATAAAAAAAAATTTTTTTTTCCAAAAACTTGCCGCAAGAATATGTATGTAAGGTGGGATGTGGGTGCATTTTAACATATGATGTGATGAGTGGGGAAATCTTCAAAGAGTCAGAGGGCCTGGGGCCCCAGTGTCCTGGGGAAATACACTGTGGTGGCTTTACATTTCTAGTAGCTGCAGTTACAAAAGTATGACAGGGTGAAATTGATCTTATCATCTAGAATATTATTTCAATGTGATATTAAAAAGAAGATACTTATATTCTGTTTTTGAAATCTACTGTGCCAAATTTTACATTAACATCTCCATTCTGACTAGACACACAGAGGCTTGGAGCACCCAAAGTTACTAAAATGAATCTTAAAATGGGCTGTTTGCCACCAATCCCCATGTGGGATGGAGATTTTCTGAATCTTACTTTCTCAAACTAGGGGGGATGCTAAAGGGTGAGCAAGTGCTCAGAGCCCCCCGACCCCCAGCCCACACAAGAAGGCCTCAGTGTCCCAGGAGGAAACCAACAGGGACATTAAATCTTAAGTAGAAATTCAGGAATATGACCTCTGAAAAACCGTCCCCTTCAGCATTGTGGCTCAGACAATAAAGAATCTGCTTGCAATGCAGGAGACCCAGGTTTGATCCCTGGGTCAAGAAGATTCCTTGGAGAAAGGAATGGAAACCACTCCAGTCTTGTCTGGGAAATCCCATGGACAGAGGAGCCTGGCAGGCTACAGTCCATGGGGTTGCAGAGTCAGACATAACTAACACTTTCACTTTCATAATTTCCCACACAGGACATCAATCTTCTAAGTTAAAAATGTATTAAAGACTAGTCTTCTAGCAGCATCAATAATCCTTAGACTCTAATTCCCAAGTGTTTTACAAGCTTAGTAACAACAACAAACGGTGACCCACACCATTTCTTCTAATAAGCTGAAGTCGGTGAACACAGAAGCTGGTCCCCAACACTGGCATTGGCATCCTTGGCGCCATCTACTGGTCACATTGAAACACAGCCTCCCTGAGGGAGAATCCTCTTAGGGATGTTTTGGTCCCAAAAGGCTCCCTGGGACAGGAAACTTCCCACGACACCATCTCCCTGAAGTTAGAGCATAGCAGCTGACATTTATTATGCACCAGCCACTGAAGCCCTTCACACCCATTAGCTCTTTGAATACTCACACTGACCATTTGTGGCAGCTACTTTTAGTGTCTCCCATTTAAATGAAGTCACTGAAGCTCACAGTTTGTCACATGCTTAAGGTCGCAGAGTTGGTCATCCCTTGACAGCTGGGATGTGGAGGCAGGCAGTCCAACTCTGAGTGCATTTTCTTTACGTCATACAGGCATTTCAAGTGTCACCCTGGAATTGATGTAATTACCTCTTCCATTCTTCCATTTGGGGAGAATGCAAACAGTTAGGACTGGTGCTCACACAATAAATGCTACTTGAGGTTACTGAACCTTAAGAATTCACCCAAATCAAAAGGCCCCAACACCTGGTGGAGCTGATGTAATAATAATACAAATAAAGTGCACAAGAAATGAAATGTGTTTGAATCATCCTGAAACCATGCCCTCCACCCCCTGGTCTGTAGAAAATTTTTCTTCCACGAAACTGGTCCCTCGTGCCAAAAAAGTTGGGGACCACTGCCCTAGACCATGTAAAAAGAGGGACAGAAAAAGAAACCCCAATCCAGTACATTAAACATGTAATGGTAGCACACTCTGCAAAACAATATTTACCATTACTGTTAAGCCATGTACTGGAATAGGTTCTGTCATCTGTGGCTTGACACAATTCGTTGTAACTGTACCACCTACAAGGGGTCATGATTTAGTTGGAAAATGCTGGCTTAGATGTTCCTATATGCATTCAAGGTTCATTTCATACTGAGCCTTTCCTTTCAAGGAAACTAAAATTTTGAATTAAAAAAAAAAAAATCCCTCCTCTCTCTAGGTAGCCCAGAACACATGGAATAGTCACCTCTGTGGAATTCTCACTGTTTTTTTCATGGTAATTTTCTAGTTTGGGGAAGAGATACGAGTTTTCCATGTAGTATTGAATTTTTTTTCCTCTAAATTTATGTCAATGACAAATTTATTTTTGCGGAGCAAACATTTTCAGTAACTGAATCGATTTAAAAGAAAAACAAAGTGGTAGCAGTGTTGACAGTAGCATCTAGGTGTAGATAAATGGTCACCATAAGACTCCCAACTGCTTCATGTCTTTGAAATTTTTCATTAAAGTGTTGGGGAAAAAATATGAACAAAACCTGTCTTCTCCATGAGGTTGACATACTCCACCTTCAGTGAAAGCAATTCCAACTTAAACTGGGTATAAATTTTTAATGGCAGAATGACTTGACACTAAGTGAAAATTATACTTGGGTTTTCCCAAACTAGATGATGCCATCAAATTTGTGAATACCTATTGAGCACCTGTGGCTTCCAGGTGGCTCAGTGGTAAAGAATCCACCTGCCGATCCAGGTTCAACCTTTGGGTTGGGAAGATACCCTGGAGAAGGAAATAGCCACCCACTCTAGTATTCTTGCCTGGGAAATTCCACGGACAGAGGAGCCTGGTGGGCTATAGTCCATGGGGTCACAGTTGGACTTAACCGAGCAACTGGGCACCAGCTGTATGCAACAGACAGTACTGGTAGCTACAGAGATGTCGAAGATGGAGAGTTCCTAGGAAACCCACATACCTTCTACAGAACGTGAAAACAAGTATCTTATGAAATTTAGTGATTTCAACAAATATTTACAGGTTCACTTTTATGTTTCAGGTTCTAGGCCGACAGAAGACTGAACCCATCTCCAGGACTCACATCCTGGGGCCCTTACTTAGTACTGGTTTCTACAGCCGTAAGTCCAACCAGGGACTTAAATGTTTTAAATCTGTCAGTTAGAAAAGAGCACTCTAAAAGGTTCATGACTTAAGATATACTATTCTATGATCACTTTCAAACATAGCCGGTCACTAGCTTGTAAAAAAACAGTGAAACTCTGGCTGAACTAAATGTGATACGTTTCTCCTCATCTCCAATGAACATGGACTACTGAGGCAACTGAGCTTGGCTAGAGCCTGGATCTCTTCAGAGCCACATCTGCACATACATACAGATGACAGGGCTCAGGGCTGAATCATAAAGGAAAAAATTAGCTGCAAACACTTAACTTGAAAAATTAGAAAAGTCAAAAGAAAACAATAAAACTTTTTCAGACCAAAAGAACCAGAGAGTTAATAGTCTGAATTCATGTATGATTTGATGAGCGAAGAATTTAAACCACTGACTGCAGGTTATGTCTTTTAGTAGAAAACTTTATTTTGTCTTTTAGGAGTAGGCAAACATGTCTTAACAATATTATAATACCTGACTTCCACAATGAGCAAGTTAATTTACAACCGGCCCCAAAGAGTAAAGCAGCAGCATTTGGGTTTGCAGGGTAAAACCACAATAGACTCTCATTTCTGATACTTACCAATCACGAATTTTATTACATGAAATAAAAAAACACTCCAGAACTATGGCTACTGGGGGCACGAGCTCAGAACACTTCCATACAATGGACTTGGGTTCTAACTTGGGAGTCCACAAAGGCATCACCCACTTGGGCTCTGCCCACAAAGGTCTGTCCCTCAAAACAGAGAACCATGTTCCAGTCACCAGGACACCCAGCAGAGGTG
Source organism: Madoqua kirkii (assembly GCA_006408675.1). Taxonomy (NCBI): domain Eukaryota; kingdom Metazoa; phylum Chordata; class Mammalia; order Artiodactyla; family Bovidae; genus Madoqua; species Madoqua kirkii. Next base: position 76,849 of record SJYC01099788.1, read on the forward strand.
AAAAGCACTAGAATGTCAAAGATGGGAATGAGGGAAGCAAGAGAAAAGCACATTCAAACTCTGTCCAGCAATGCCTGGAGAGGCTGCTGCTGGACATGCCACCGGGCAGAGACAACCCAGCTCAGGACTGTCTCTCCTGAGGGGCAAGATCTCTCACTTCTGAAAGGGCATCTGCAATCACAAACCAAAACCCAACGAGGATGCCGAGTGGGACACCACTTCAGAGCTCATGGGTGGGTGAGAGGAGAGTCGGACAAAGGGAGCTTAGGAGACAATCTTCAAAATGTTTATTACAAAATACAGTACAGGCTCGCCAAATGTTTCCCAATGTTCTCTAATACATACACTGCGGGATGAAGCGCTGCAAATACCTGGCAGGCGCCCATGTAAATCTAAGGACATCTATAATGATTAGCATCTCCTTAGAGGTACAGACGAAACCTGTAACCGGCAGTGGAATGGAGACGGACAGTCACTGCGACCGCCGGGCTCCTGCCTGCTGAAGAATGGCATCGTTTTCTCCAGAGGTTGAAATCCACATCCAGGGCTGACAACCTACTGAAAGCTGGGACCCAAATTCGTACAGAGACGAGGCAGAATGGAGAGAAAACTCCGGACAACCCACAGGTCTCCAACCACTACTTCTTATTCCTGGGTTTTAGCTCTTCAGCTGCGTTACGCAGGAAAATGTAATTTTTCTTTTGGGGATTATAAAATTCATGTCCCTAAAGGGGGAAAAAAAACAGTATCTTAAAAACTGATGAAAAATCAGGTTAGCATTTTGTGGTCACTTTTAATATGCCAAGTCCTATGCCCTGTATGTGAAGCATAATCTTTTAGGAGTGAAAGAGGTAAATGGAGAGAAATAAAAGTCAAACCTTAAAAACTTCAGTCCCAGAGAAAAGGTTAAGGATGTGGGACTTGCAATGTCCCCTTGGAAGGATGATCTTTTACATATTTCTCTCTTCAGCACTGAGACTCCTGTCAACCTTCCACCCACTGCTTTCCTGCTGAGATGACACCCCGGACAGCACAGCCTGGGAAGCGGAGGGTGGTGGAGGATGAGCTTCAGGTTTCTCAGTACAGGAGACACCTGGTCTGTGACGTCAGAGGGAGCAGAGGTGCCGTCCCAGACGCCAAGGGAGATGAAGTGCATGTGTTGGTGTATCTGCCGGGGAGGGAGGGGGCTACGTGAAATTGGGGGAGCTGGAAACACCCAGTCCAGGCCAGGCTATGAACGACAAGGGGAAAAAGGAATGGCAGCCACAAAGGCTGTAAGCGACAATGACAGTGACAGGACAGAAGAGAGCAGAGTGGGTGGACAAGACAGAGGAGTGGAAACTCACGGTAACTGAAAGGCCTGGAACACAGGTGGGAAGGGCCTCTGGGTGTACCCTGCCACCTGCCCTGCAATGGCACACTTTATTCTCATTCCTTGACAGTTATGCCAAGATGGTTCTAGAAATTCTGCTCAACCAATGACCAATGAGTCTCATAATATACAAAGTATAGCTTTTCTTATTGGTTATGCTAAAGCAGCAACCTAATATTAATCACATAATCATGACTCCATACCACAGATAACTGTCCTTCAATTAAGAACAATGGGAAACTCCTAAAACAACTTTTTTTTAAATTAAAAGATTATAATTAAGTATTCCACTGTAAATTGACATTAACTATTCAGATTAAGGGATTTTGAGCAGCATTCAAATCAATGAGCTTTGGTTGTACATTTCTTTCAATTTACAACTATTTTTTCAAGGCTTGAAAACAGAACCCTGAGTATCATGTGAGTAAAACACAGAGTTTTGATGTGGCTGCAGGTCAAGCAGGTGAAGAAGACGAGTTCCATCAGAGGCCCACGGGGACACTGGGGCCTCAGGCCAGAAGATGGCTCCAACCCCAGACAGGCAGATCAAAAACAGCATACTCTTTGTAAAACCGAGGGTATGGCTTCCACAGGTGAATAGATAAACAGTGATTCCAGACCACAGGATACTACTCAGTCGTAAAAAGGAACGAACTAGTGACATACTCAACAGCAAAAAAGCATACCTAGCGTTATGACTCCATCTGTATAGAATTCTAGAAAACACAAATTCATCCATAACAACAGAAATGCAATCAATGTGTGTGTGAAAGAAAGGATTACAATAATACACAACATTTTGGGAGATAACTGTTAATCTTGACTGTGGTGATGGTTTCTTTCCTGGGTATATAAAGATACTGAAACTGATCAAAGTATACTTTTTACATATGTTATGTGCAATTTACTGCACTTCCATTACAGCCCAGTGAAGCTGCTTAAAAGGGGGCGGGGGCGGGGCAGCTGCAGGGCTCATAGAAGCAAAGGCTCAGAGAGGCTGAGCCTCCCACAGGCCAGAGCAAGCAGAACAGGTCAACAGTGTGCCGAGCGGGCAAGATGTACCACACAGGTGAAGTGGATGCAGCGCAGTGACTGCCCAGCTCTTCTGAGAGAAAGAGACAGAATCAAAGGCGATTCCAAGACTTCTGCCCCACTGACCACCCCACTGGTGGTGTTTAAGAGGAACACAGGAGAAACAGCAAGCCTGGAGGATAAAAGGAGACGGGTCGGAAAATCCACCCAATTATGTCCTAGGTTAAGGTGCTCAGGGGGTAGCCAGGTGCAGACACCCCACTGGGATGGGGACACAGGGAGAACTGGGGCACAAGGTCAGGAGGTAGGTTAGACACAAGAGCCACTAGCTTATGCTGGAGGTGCTCCATGAACGCAGAGGTGCCTTGAGGAACCTGAAGGAGAACTATAGAAAAAGGCCTGCATGCAAGCGTTGGGAAGAAGAGCAGAAGCCACCAGAGATGGCGAGCAGTCAGGAGCAGGAATACAACAGCAATGTCAGAGACCAGGGAGAAGGCGTTGTGAGTGGAAGAGGAAGGGGTGGCCCACGGTGCCCACACAGACAATAAGCAGCTTCTGGACTGGACGAGGACAAGGGCAGCGAGATCCCAACTACAGCTCCAGGAAACTGAGGAGGAGACAGAGGCGGGGGAACAAGACGGCAGGTGGTTACCTCTCTGGACAAGTTTACCAGGAAAGGGACACTGGGATTCTTAACGCTTGTTTCAGAACAGCTAAAGTGTGTGCTTACAGACTGCAGAATGAGACAGGGGACAGGAAGAGACGATGGAATAACAAGAGGCAGAGAAGAATGGAGTTAAGTGTGTTGGGGATGGGAGGGGAGGGGGGCAGGATGAGTGAAGACAGAACGTGTGGAGGCGAGACTGTGGCTGAAACCTGAGTGCGAGGGTCAGTTCTTTTACCACGGCACTGGGATGACTCAAACACAACCAGGACCCCATCAGTCTGTAACTTCCCTCCCCAAACAGCAAAGAAACAAAAAGCCTATGCCTCTGGTGAAGGCTGGGTGCCCTGCCGAGCCCTCGTCACTCTCACCCAACCCCCGACATCCCTGAATGACTCAGATGCCCCAGAGTGTCGGCTGCTGGGTTTACGCTGACCAAGCACCTCACGTGGGCATGTTCTCAGGCAAAGGCTGAGAGGGAGGCCCTGCTGCTTCCTGCTGCAGTGAGGTGATGGTGATAGGCCACGTGCAAGACACACAGCACGTCTGGAGAGGCCTCACGACTAAGCTCAGGCCTCCGTACTCTACAGCTTGGCTCTGCTGCTGGACAGCGCCAGTGCAGGCCTGGGGATTCTCACCTTTGACCAGTCGTAGCTGGAAGCATATGCAAATATGTTTCCATTGTGATTGAAGCAGCAGGCTGATATCGGCTGATCTAACTGTTCCGAAGTCTTTAGTTTTGTTCTGGCATCTTTGTCCCAAAAGCTGAATCTACCATCAGATCCCACAGTGGCAAGGGTGCCATGGACAGGATGGAACGCAATTCCATTAACCTATGAAGGATGGATATATACAGTGAAGAGCAGAGAAGGGAGGAGAAACCGGGTTGTTGAAACGCAGACTTCTTGGTTCAATGAGAACATAAAATGAACAACCATAATTTCATTAGAGCTGATGGCCTGCTGATCACATCAGAAACGAGGCCCGCCTCCTGAACCAACTGATAGCCCAGGACTGAATCTTGTCTCTCATTAAAAACACAAGTCAGCAGAAATTAGTAAGTATGTAAGCTAGTGGCACCAAAAAGCACACCTCAGGAAAATGCCTTTTTCTTTTTCAGCAAATAGCAAATTTCTCAGTTTTAGCTAAGCGTACCAACTGTCTACCAGCACTCGTACAGGTGGAAGTTGCTCCCCAAAACTCCTAAGCTTGCATTTCAGAAACAGAGAGAATGAAGAGAGTCAACATGTTCATAAAAACAGAAAACCGAAACCTCCCATGTAAGCTATTTATCCCTGCACGTGAACACACACAATGACAGTGATCTTTTCTGATCCCATAATGACTCAGCTATCCACCACCAAGTCTAGTTTCTAGACACATTCTCAGGATTAACGTTTCTAAAAACGCACCGCATATATGTCCTGAGGAGCAGAAGTGTTGGTCCCGTTAGATCGATGACATTTAAAGGTGAAGTTATCCTTGGCACTGAAAAACAAAGGCCCACTTAGGTTTCCTTCAAAACAAAATGTCTCACACAAACATCTGCAAGCTGACCAGGCCTCACTTACGGATTTGGGGGGTTGATGTAGTGGATAGCAACCCTCCCTTCGATGCTTCCCAGGGCAAAACCTGTCGGCTTGTTCTGTTTGTCTTTAAAAATAGCCACACATCGATGCTACAGTTGGGGAGAAAAAGTATATCATCATCATGTAAACTGTAACATTCCATAAATAATGTGAACAACTTTTACTCCATTTTTGGGTTTTGAAAGAACCAGAAACATATTTCTCAAACACGATAAAGATTTTTCCATTGTTCCAGTAGGTATTATTTTTTTATCTACCCACATGATTTTATGAATAAACCGCAGCCCACGTGCTTCCGTCCAGGTGCTGCTGCTCCTTTGCCACGCGCAGGCCTCGCTGTCACTGCAGCAGGGCATGCACCCCTCAGCCCCACCAGCTCCTATTCTGGCACTGACCCCCTGTTGGGTTGGGAGGACACATCACTTTGATTTGCAGCATACCACTGACTAAGCGAGTGCCCTCTAGGAAGTCACCCAGTGTCCCAGGGTCTCTGCGTTCCCAACTGGAAAAGGGAAGTAGTGTTGGCTTGGGAGGATGTGGAAACAAAGGTCAACCATACAGTGGATGTGGCCAGAACTTTCTAAACCACGAATAAGCTATGCAAAAACTAAACACTGCACTTGATCCAACACTGAGCCTGAGGTCCCAAAGGAGGGTCTCTTGGACCCCACGGAAGATCCCAAACAGCCCATAGCCCAGTCTCCAGAGGCAGAGACGCACAGGTCCACATTCCTGTTGTCATTCAACAAGAGCTGCGTTTGAGTTGGAAGGAGAGAAATGGTCATATTCGAAACCACACATGGTGCAAGTGAGCGTGGTGGTTAATGAGATGGGGGAGGAGGAAAGGAAGGGTAGTGAGTAAAGGATAACTCCTGATTTCTGGCCTAGACAGCTAAAGGTGGAGGCTCCACCTAGTGAGATGCAGAGCATATGGGTAGGAGCAGGCTGGGAGCAGTGGGGAGGGCCTGGTATGGGATGCTATTGGGCTGAGATACGGTGGTGGGCGGTGGGGAGGAGGGACATGCCTAGGAGCCGTCAGACTGCAGGTGCCCTTGTCAGGAGCACAGAGAGTAGGTAGCTAGCGATCCAAGACTCCAAGCCACCACGCACCCCAGCCAACAGTCATGAACAGCAGATGGGACTGTGCTGAGGTTCAGAAGGCAGTGGCCCAGGGCAGATGCCTGGGGAACCTCAAGATACAGCAAGGAAGACAAAGCAGCAAGCAGAGGCAGGAGGTAAGAGACTGGCATTATGGAGCCCAAGCACAGTCTTAAGAACATATAGTAAGGCTGTCGGTTAGTGCCACGGTTGTGGTAAGATGAGGGTGACGAGTATCCACTGGAGTTACGACTAGCAAGCCATCAATGGCCGTGCCAGAAACAGTTTTGGTGGAGTAACAGGGGCAGAAATCTCAAAGGAGTGGGTGAGAAATGAGTAGGAGGTAGGGGAACCAGGAAAGCTCATTTAAGACACTTGACTTACAAGGGGAAAAGGTACCTAGCCAGCTGAGGATATGGAGGTCAGAAGAGGTTTATTTCCCAGGATTAGACTTGAGTCTGTCTTATGCCAATGAACAAAAGTTGGCGGGGGGAGAGGGTAAGAAGGGGGAAAGACGAGATACAGGCGGGAGGTGGGTGGCTGATAGCCTGAGGCTCCTGAGAGGTGGGAGGGCACAGAGCCCAGCCAAAACTGGGACTGGAGAGCGTGGCCCACCCCTCAACAGGTGGGGAAGGCAGGGAAGAGGCAGGTGCAGCCAGAGTTCTAGGTTCAGCAGGAGTTAAGATGAGGAAGCTTCCAATTATCAGCTTCTGTGTTCCAGGAGTACAGATTGCAGATCAGATCTGCAGAGACAAAGGCCAAAGGAGTGATGGATTGGAAGAGGGTGAAGAAGATCTAAGAATCTGTGGCAGGTGCAGACCGAGCTGAAGGCAGAAGCTACGGACCCATGATGGAACCAATTCACTGTGGTGTGTACCCACTCAGCAGCATTACTGCTACCCAGGGGATGTCTGCCAAGGACGGTATTTACCCACTAACACTGTGTTTATATCCTTAAATTCACCTCCTTTTAATATCCGACAGTATAACAACTTCCACATGCAGGCACTTACTTCCTATGATAGATGTTAAATACAAGCTTCCTGATCTGATTCGTGACTCACCTGATGCTTCAGTGGAGACTCTATCCTCCTGAATTCAGAAGGCTGATTCTCTAACTGATACACAATCAGGCCCCTTTCTGCAGTTGCCACCACAGCCATAGGATATATCTAGGAAAAAGAGGAAAGCAGAGACCTACTTAGTATTCTATCAATTTTTTCAAAGTTGCAAAAATAAGTGAATTTTTTTTAAGTTTAACAATCCAATGGTTTTACATGTTTCAAGGTAATCTAGAGAAATCATATTTGAAAGTAGAACATACCTTTTTAAAAGACTCCTTTTTTAAAACTATGAAATATTATGAAACATTTATTTAGAACATACACTGAGGAATAGAGAAGAAATGAAAATCATCGTTCTATCACTCCCTTCAAATGCTAACAGTTGTCAGCATTATGTTTTTTCTTGTCTTTTTTAAAGCGTTTTTTTTACATACACATGTGTATATGTATGTTTCTATATAATTCACATTCTTACTAAAGCGTGTTCAGTGAGCACCACTCCACACATTTTCCTGAGAACACTGCTGCTAAGTCGATTCAGTCGTGTCCGACTCTGTACGACCCCATAGACGGCAGCCCACCAGGCTCCACCGTCCCTGGGGTGGCCATCTAAGTAACATTCCTTCAAATCAAACGACTATGTCTGTCTAGTTGGCCCACTGGGTCATTTCCAATGTTTCACTCTATTATACAGAACAAAGAACATCTGCATCTCTACTTTTCTCAGGATAAACTCCTGAAAGTGGAATTATGGGGCAGTTAGTACACTCTTAAGACTTATTGCTACACCAATAGAGAAAGTTCTTCAGCTTCTATGCCACTCAGAGACAGTCAGCAAAGGATCCAGTCCCACATCACAAAGTTATTGCCAGTTTTTGTACAGTACCCATCAGACCAGTGCCGGCATGGCCTGTGACTGAATATGTTCACTTAACAAGTGACTAAAAAAATGTGACATCCAGTTTTCTGTAATTCTGGAACATATGCAGTACAAAAATCTAGGTTTACAACAACTGAGGCAATCCAAACTACATCCCACATCTATAATTAAAGTCTGAAGGGTTTTTACGTTGTCCTCTAATTATAAGATACCATAAAGTAAGAAAGTCCTTACCACGTCAGCACAGTAACACCGTTCAGGGAGCTGTAACACCATCATAGGATTTGATGATCGTGTATCCCAAAACTGAAAGACAAAAAAAAAAAACCATATGACCAACCATGCAGAACTAACATCCAGACAGTGTAAGAATAATGTTCACTTTGGTCAGGCCAGGAAGTCCCTCGACTATACAGCATACCTTCAAGGTCTTATCCCAGCTCCCAGTCATCACACAGCTATAGTTTGGTGCTTTGATCCAATGTATTGTTTTGACAGGAGCATCGTGCTTTCAAGACAAAACCAAAACAGATCAGGTAAATGTAATATAACGTGCCACAGAGCTTTGGTTCTGAAAATTCAAAAAGAAGGAATCTTAAATATTGAGGTCATACTCAACAAAAACCAAAGGATAGTTTAGTCCTTCCCCATGACCAATGTGTATAATAGTCCATACCAACAAAATTTAATTTGATTTGAACCATAATTAACTAGTATGAGAGTGAAGGGGGAGGTACTCAGAAACAACTCACAAGGAAGAACTCCACCACAGTTGTGTCACTGAGAAGACAAACATTAGAGATCGAAGAAGGGCTCTAGCACACAGCACTGCCATCTCAGGTATGTGACACCTTCCTGAAGATGTCTCACTGTCAAGAGGCTCTTCCCCACCAGGCCTGACCCTCTGGTTCTAGGCTCTCTCCTCTTTATTGTTTCTACTTTTCTTAGCAGTCTTCACACAAGATAGCTGCCTGCCATCCTCAAGCAGACTGTAAAAGCTCCTGAAACAGGGAAGGGTGCCTCTCACTCACTGCTGTGTTTCTACTCCAAGGACAGTGCCTGCGGTATCACTGGCAATTGACACACACTTGTGAATGAACAAGTGACCAAATGCAGCCTGGGACAAGGCAAGCCACACACGGGTGCTGAATGCTGAGGATCAGTTTTAACACTGCCTTTTACAGGTCTGAACATCACTAGCTCCTTATGATGCAACCCTCAACCAGAAGGGTTGCAGAAGACCCTTGATAGAATTTGTGAAACATCAGTAAAAACAAGAGTGCTCATAAAACTGGTGTTATTTTGTGTTGAAGAGGTTTCTGTTACATTTAAGTCTAATTGATTTGGTATAGTTGAACTGCACCTTTCCTGTAACAAAGAATAAGAATCTTACCACCCTGCCTTGCCCAGCATCTCTGCAGAGGATAAATTTTATTATTTATTACCTGTGCAATCTGTATCGCCTGGTTACTATTGAGGTCCCACATTTTGGCAGTTTTATCACATGAGGCTGTAAATACTTTGCTCCCATCCTAAAATAAAGTAGAAAAAATTCTGACATTCTAATAAAAATAAAAATTCTGTATGTACATTTAGATGTTAGATTGAACATACTGAGGAAGGTTTTATTTTGCAATTCTTATTTTTCCAATTATTTGGGGGCTTGTGTATTGCAACTACAATGTCATATACAAAAATATTTCCAGCTCTTTTCAATTATTAATTTTTTTCTAAGAGACAATGTGTAAACAGGTTAATAAAAAATTTAAGCAGCATTTAGAGTTATGTAATGAAAACCAAGTCCCTCCCTGAGCCCAGCTCACTCTTCAGAGGCATCATGGTCACTGGCAGCCCTCTAGGAATAGCCTTTCATATCCTGTATCAGTGTGTATTACCTATCAGGAGCCACTTACATTTTTTTTTCTTATTTTTATCAATTTCAAGCCTTCACAACAGGTACAACAATAGTACAATAAATACTCACAAACCCATCATCTAGGTTCACCAATTTAAACATTTTGCCACATATACTGTATCTTTCTCCCCCAATTTCTGCTCTATACCACATATGTTCAATCATTATTACTTGTGTTCAGTTCAACATCTAATAGCCTTCTAAAGTGCATGCAATAAAACTACACTAATTTACAATGATCATTGGTCCAATATAAACTACAGAACAGCTTAAAAAATTGGCTATCACTGTGTTATGGCTTTAAAATATTCATACAGAATTCATAAAGTAGGTCAGTCAATTATGAAGTACAAAACAATTTAAAAACAGTAAGCACCAGGCTGAAAATCTAGACCAATCATCAACAATTCTTTTCCCTAAAGGGTGATATAGTAAATATTACAGCTTTGCAGGTCAAGTGGTCTCTGTTGCAACTCCTAATTCTGCTGTTGAGCTAGAACGCAGCCATACACACTGTCAAATGAATGAGTGTGGTTGTATTTCAAGAAAACTTTATTTATAAAAGTTAGCAATGGGCCACTTTGGGCCCATGGGCCATAATCTGCAGACCCGTAACACTTTATTTCTGGTTCCACAGCTCAAAGATTTAGCACTATCCTTCCCTAGCAAAAACTTATCACCAGCTCTCCATCTGAATGAAGAGAGAAAACCCTCTCTATTAATGAGGCTCTAAGGGTAAGTTCACAAATTCTTGGAAAGATGCTAATGTGGGCTGTGCTGAGGCTGAGTGAAACACTGGCCCCCAATCTCATGAAATGCTGACCCTACCAGCTACAGGATGCCAAGCCCCAGTGGACACACCGAGACAGAGGCCAGTCTATCAAAAGGCTAGGGCAGAAGAATGAGATCCCTAAATGCTCCCAGATCAGCTCCTCTAAGCTCCAGCTGCTGTGTCCACGCAGCGAGCTGCATCCTTGGACTGCTGGAGAATCACCCTCACCGAGTTGGGCTTTTACACCTCGAGGGTAACTCTGGCTCTCCTGTGCCTTTCCATACATGCCTTCCTCTTATAGGCCAGCTCCTATTTCCTATAAGCCCCTGTGAGGGAGGCTGTTAGTATATGGGCTCTGGAGCCAGAAGGTCCAGGTCTAGGCTCAGCCTTTCTCTATGTTCCCTCAAGCAAGTCTCTTAACCACTCCCCACAGGTGCCATGCTAGTCTTGAGTGACTGGATAACAGACTCAGAGAGATTAAGTAACTTGGCAAAGCCAAAACGTGAAGACAGAGCTGAAATTTGAATCCACACTTGGAATGGAAGACAGTGCTCTAAAGCCATAAGCAAATGGTTTGCTTTTAAGATTCAGCTCAATTCTTGCCTCGTCTGCGAAGCTTTCAGTGCACCCTTCCCAAACTTCATAGTTGCCTTCTGGGTTCTATCCACCCAGCACAGTGCATCCTGCCTCTCTAAGAAGTTAGCTCCCTGAATTGGAACTCTTAATGTCTATATTTTGGCTCCTCCACTAGACGGCGCACGACTCTAATGGAGATAGAGAAAGGAAATGGCCTATGTACATTTCTGTAAAAGGTGACCCACGAACACTTGAGCAACAGAGTTCTAGTGTCAGGTTAATTCTATTTCTTACCATACTTGATAAGAAACTTACAATTCTGATCTGTTCTCGCATCAGGAAAGAAAGACAGGTAAAATAAATTAAAAGTATTTAAAATCTACTCAAATGTCTGTTTTTCTGTAATTTAAAACTATTATCAATCTTATAATAACCTAATCAGACAAATCAGCAGTACATTTTACAGATGGCAAAAATCCTTAGAGAAGACTTTCAGAGATGATTAAAACAGGAGCAACTCAAAATATTTATGAACAGAATATTTACAAATTATAAATTTGTAGTTTATATAAATTATATAAATGTTATGTGTAAGCTAAATACAATCACATAAATGCATGGGGTGAGTAGTCTGGTGTTTCTCATAAAATTAACATAAATTTTTCATATGACTCGGCAAGCCCACTATTAGATATAAACTCAAGAGGAAAGAAAATTTATATTCATGGAAAATCCAGTATACAAAATGTTTACAGCAGCATTTATTCACTACAACCAAAAATGGAAAACAACCTACATGTCCTTCAGCTTGAGGATGGTGAACAAACAGTGAACATCCATACAATGCACCGCTGCTCAGCAACAAGGGGGACTAACTACTGCCAGGTACCAGCTGGATGGACCACAAGTGCCCTGAGCTGAAAGCAGCCAGACTCAAAAGGATTCTGTTGATAGCGTTCTAGTAAAGGCAGACACACAGCGACCGAAAACACACCAGCGGTCTCCAGGGAGAGTGGCTGAGGAGGATCTGACTACAAAGGGCAAGAGGAAATCTTTTGGCTGATAGATCTCTTCTATATTTTGATCACAACTCTATGCATTTCTCAAAACTCACAGAATCATACACTTAGAAGGTTCAATTTTACTGCCTGCAAACTACATCTAATAAAAAAAATTCTATGAGCCCGCGGAGGGACCTTGAGACTTAGCTTCCTCAGCACATCTGCCCTACTCTGAGACAGGCGCTTTTGTTTTCAGTTACCAGCAGGAGAAGAAGGGGAGGGAGGCTGGGCCCTTCACAGCCAAGGCTCCTGCTGAGCGTGACTTCACCATCCCTGTTGGCTTCTTTATAAATACCTTCATTAAACTCCCCAATCACTCACTTCTCCCCTCAAAAAAAAAAAAAAAAAAAAAAGAGCTCAGAGTTGAATAAACTCAAACACATTAACTTGTAATGCTAATGTTCAGTATTTGGGAGGAAAAAGAATTTCAAAGAAAGGAAATATTTCAAAAGTCTAATAATGGTAAAGGACTAATTTTCCCCATAGGACTTACTTCCTGGGACTATAAATATCTAATTTTAAAACAACATAAGCTCCTGGCACATCAAGAGACATAAGAAAAGCTTTAATTGTCTAACCCCTTGCTCAAGAAAATGGCAACCTGCTCCAGTATTCTTGCTTGGAGAATTCCATGGACAGAGGAGCCTGATGGACTACAATCTATGGGGGATGCAGGGTGCACAAAGAGTCAGACACAACTGAGCAGCTAACACTTTGCTCAAGGAAACAGGTCAATAAATTAATGGATTTTTTAAGCAAGAAGTTTTCAGAGAGACTAGCTAAAGCTAACATAACAAAAGTTAACTGATTACATTATGAATATCAATCAATGACCGTATTTAAATTCAGAAACAGCATTTCTAAAATGTGCATGCATACATGCTATTTGTATTTCAGGTCATATAGAAACATAATAAAACTTACATCACTCCAGCAGACATCTAGCACAGGCCCTGTGTGCATCTGCTGGGCTTTTGGAATAGTTTGTCCGCTATCTTGAACTTCCCAGCATCGAACCTACAGTAATAAAAGACACAACAACTAATGATAACCCCTATGCTCCCAGCTATAATCAGATAAACACAAATTTACATGACACTTTCCCCTATCAAATTGGCATAATAAAATGAATAAAACTTGGCACCAGCAAGGAGAAGCTGAAATCTGAACTAGTGGGTAGCTGTACCCTGTGTCTCAGATACTCCCTTTCTGGGACTTGAGGATTTCCCATGATGTACTTGTACGCATTATCTGAATTCATCTCTACAACAGCTAAACCTCTGTGTACTTACTGTCATCTCCATCTTATTTCAGGATATGAAGCTTAGAGAAGATAACTGGCCTAAGTCCCCCACGCAAGTCAGCAGCAAAGCCACTATGCATTTATCTGATTATAAGTATGGTTAAATGGTTCAAGTTTGCTCCAACAAGCCACATGCACTTCTTTTGTGAAGTGCTTCTAAACATCCTTTGCCTTTTATTCTACCAGAATTTTTATCTTTCTTTTTGAATACTACACTTTTTGTTTGGTAAGTATAATGTTGATGCAAGACTGTTAATATAGCTAAAGGTGAAAAACTTTTAACATATGCCTAAAGAACATTTTCAGGATGCCTAGAAGGGAAATTCACACAGAGCATAAGGACAACATTTTTTTTCAATGAATATGACACATGATCAGGGAATATATTCAAGATACTGAACTAGAGTATAAATTTTTGAATGATGCATATGATTTTGCTTTCTTAAAAAATGGCACAAGTGATCCCTGCCATTCAGAATGGTTCAGACTCTTAAACTCATTTCTTTTAAAAAAGGTCATGAATAAGCCATAAGTTTGCTTTATTCACTTGGAGCAGAAACAAAAAACCCAGCCCTGCCCATACAGAGAGATACATGACAGAGAGAACATGCGTTTAAGAAGCACTTACATCATTAGCCCACGATCCCGCAATAAGGAAGTTTCCCGGCAAGGTTGGGGGGCTAAATGATAGACAACCAATGCTATCATCAGGAGAGGATGTTACTTCAATATCCTGGGGTGGAAAAAGTCCATGTTATAATGTATACATCATCACGATTTAATTCAAAATTGCTTTCTTTCTCACCAACACATCAAGGTCAAGTGTCCCTGTTCCCAAGAACTACGTTAATCAGATCTCACTTACTTGGATAAAAAGGCGGAATGTAACCAGCCAGTGAAAGTACTGGCACTGTTGGACCGCAGGCAGCATCTGCAAGCCAGGCCTGCAGCCACGTTTCCCAACAATGGCCCACCAGGTCATTCCTGCCCCACAGTGCTCAACCATCATCATCACCTGCCTCCCTCTCCCAGAGAAACTCTCATTCCACAGTTGTGGACTGGACCCGGGGCACCTGCGATCTTAACAAGCGCCTCGTGTGATTTCGGTGACTAGGAATGTTAGAGCAAATAGGACACTAGTCCAGGGGATATGCAGTTTCTCTGCTCCAGTATTTGAGAAAGCACGCTGAACAAAATTTCAGCATTTTCACCTCAAAGGAGGCTCCCATACCAACTGGGATTCTCTTGCTATCATGGATGTGGGACTCTCTGGCCTGTGCTGTTTCTAAAAACTCTGTGAAGCTGTATGTGGTACCTTCATAGGGTTGTGATTATCTGTGGTTGTGCTGCCAAACATGCGGTCCCACCAGATCCAAACCCTGAGGTTGTTCCAAACAAACTCATTTTGGCCCTAAAAAATAATGGAAAAAGTAAAGAACAGGTCCTCTCTTAAGTAATAAATATCCCTAAGAGGCAATAAAAAGATCAAGTTATAGAAGGGATATAGAGAGTAAATAAATAAATGACTTGATGTCAGGCTTCTCTCTTCTGAGGAGATTTAAATATGCAATAAGCAGAATGCCTTTTAACAATAAGCTTTCTATTTTTAGAACAGGTTTTAATGGAAAATTACAAAGACAGGAGAGTTCCCATATATCCCACATCCAGTTCCCTTCTTACATTCATCACAATTAACCAATACTGATACATTACAGAGTATTTTTTAGTCACCAGCTAGAAAATAAATTCATTTTTACACAGTTTGAGACACAGTGCTGAGCAGTAGGAACACAACAAGAAACCAGCAGGAGGCTCTGTTCTTCCAGGTTCCCACTTAGTGACAGTTCACTTTCCTTGTACAAATTTCTGCACTCTGGTTTAGGTCACTATTTCTGCATGAAGTTACTAAAAAAAGCAACCAATCTTGGCAGCAATCACAATTTTAAAGAGTAATCTACCTTTATCTGGTTTGGCATTGTGCTAGACATTTGCCTGCAAGAATTCCCCACTGTGAGTTTTTTAGGGGTGCCATAGTCTAGTAGGCCCACCTAGGTTAGAACCATGCCTCTGCCACACCCCAGAACTGGGATCCTAATCTGACCAAGCCTCATCTTCTCTATTCTGCAAATACAGAGAATATTAATACCTTCTCCAGGGTTGCTCTGAGTATCAAATCAGATTACCTATGTAGAAAATGTAGTACTTAGTGGACAGTGGGTCATAAACAAGTTTCCTTTTTTTCCTTACAAGGAGAAAGTATATATAACTCTCTGATGATTCACTTACATTGATGTCATATTTTCAATTCTGTAACTGGTTAGTAAATTCTTACCCAAAAGGCCTACCCAAAGGAGCCTTGCAGCTGAGTGACATGAGATAACAGAGTAGCGTCTCTTATGATGACAACACAGAATGGGAAAACTATGAGGAATTTTATAAGATATCTGAGTTTCCTGAGCTTCAAGAAAAATAATCAAGTGTAGACATACTAGGTCTATGAGTACAGTAATATCTCAAAAAGCGCCTCTGTGCAAGGATGTAGCACTTGCTGACCACCTCTAACTCAAATGATTGAGATGTATCTGGAACATCAGCTAACTGTGTGAGCAAAGGAATGACAAAGGTTCTGCAATCAAGTCCAGGAACCAAATATATGATTTCAGGCAAATTATTTAGCTCCATTGGCTCAGACAGTAAAGAATCTGTCTGCAATGCAGGAGACCGGGTTCAATCCACAGGTCAGAAGATACCCTGGAGGAGGGCATGGAAACCCATTGAAGTATTCTTGCCTGGAATATCTCATGGACAAAAGAGCCTGCCGGGCTACAGTCCACGGGGTTGCAAAGATTTGGACACGACTGAGCAACTAATACTTTCTCATCTACAAAAATAGACACTAAGATCCACTTAAAGTGAAGCTGCATGCACAGTGCCTCTGTGCCTTCCTTCTCCTCAATTATGGGGCATTAATCAGCCTGTGTGAACCATATGTTGTGTAGGACACTGGGAACCCACAACAAGTTCAGAAGGCAGGTGCTCATCTCTAGCCTACCTAGTCTCTCACTGCCTCCTTGATCACCCCAGCTCTGAGGGGTTCCTTTCTGCCTGTGAACACAATGAGCGCCTCCCAGTTTGAAGCATTCCTACCAGCTGTTCCTGCAACCTGGGGTGAGCTGGCCTCCCTCAATGGAGGGAATCGCTTTCTGAGATTAATGCGCTCACAGACCTAGTATGTCTACATTTCATTATTTTTCTTGAAGCCCAGGAAACTCAGATACCTTCCCAAATCCCCAGCTTTCTCAGTGCCAATTTTCAGGTCGCACTTAAAAAGGCAGCTCCTCTTGTGAACTTTTGGGGGTGATGGAAATGGTCTAAATTGCACCGTGATGATGCTTACACAACTTATTAAACTTTCCAAACTCATCAAAATGTGCACTTTAAATGGGTTACAGTGTGTAAGTGACGTTCAGTGAAACTCTTGGAGCATCTTTTTTTTTAAAGTCACCGCCTCTCCTCAGAGGCTTCCCTGACTTCCGAAGCTATAACACCTGATCCTCCATCACTGGCCCCTTTTCTTCACAGCACCGGTCCCCATCCGGGACCTGTCTGCAACCAGGCCCCTCCTCAGGACAGGCCCCTCCGGCTCCAAACGGCCCAGAACTGTCTGGATGCTCCCCTAAAACACACCTGGCCCGCAGCACAGCGCCTTGCGTGTCACAGATGCTTGTCTGGGCGGAGTCTGTGCACACGGATATAATAAACACTTGGAGGAAAACAGAAACAGAGTTAACTGCAGACAGCGATAAGTGTAACAAAGGAGCTCAAGCACGTTACCCTGGGAGAGACTACCAAGAATGGTCAGGGAGGCGGCCGCTTGCATCTGAGGAGAAACCAGACGTGTAACCAGGAAGGGAAGAGGCGACAGGGGCTGCCATCGACTCTGCCCTTTCTCGGTGCCTCAGTTTCCCCACGAGAAAAACGAGGGGGTCAGACCGGCGGTGATCTTAAGGCACCCTTGCAACTCCAACGTCCCTCCCAGGGGCCACTCAGGAAGCTCGCCAACGGTCCGGCTCGTGCTCCAGCATCTCGCGGTGGGACGCACTTCCCCGAGGAGCCGGCCTCAGCAGCGCCATGGCGGCGGGGAACAAGGGGAATCAGCACGGGGCCTACCTGAAAGTCGCGCAGCGGAGGGAAGCCGGCGATGGGAAGCGGGAGGAGCTCGAGAGCCTGCAACCCCGCTCGGGCGCGGAGGAGACAAAGGCGAGGTGACACGAACACTAACCCCGAGGGACTGGGGTCCCCTCACGCCCGCCGAAGAAATTGCCCTAATTACCGCGGAGACATTACGCATGCGTCCCCGAGCCACTTCCTTTGGCGTCCGGAAGTCAGGTAAGGAAAGAAAAGGCTTCTCCGCCCTCAAGGCAAGGCACATGCGCAGAAGCACTATCGAGCCTAGAAGGTCTCGTGCCAGCAGTTTGCGGATTGGTCGAAAGTTGGTGTCCGACGCAGTTGCCGAGCGACCGCTGTGATAATTCCGCGGTCCCAGCAGGAGGAGGGTAGTTAGAATCTTCTCCTGTGAATTTACTGTAACAAAATTCTGATTGCCGCCAATTCAAGTTCAAGGCCATCCTTCAAATAGCTGGTGGTTTGTTGCCGTGGCCTTCCTGTTTTCGACTAGGGTATCTTGAGCCATCTAGGCTCTATGACCTCAGTTTATAGCTGTAAAATGAGGACAATGACACCTAACTTCCAGGACTATTCTTAGCTAGGCTCAAGTGAAGAAACACGAGTGAAGGTCTCTTGCTAAGTGTAAGGTTCCATAGTAATATTAAGGGACTGTTGTGGCACACATATGCCAATTCTGAATATATCACCTGGCTTCCCCCTTCCCCTTTATGAATATCTAAAGGAAAAAAAGGGGGATGTGGTACATACACTGAACCTTCTCCTTTTCGACTCTGTGGGCTGCGTACCAAAAACCTTGACATCTGAAGATCCGGGGGACCTAGTTGTAGCATGAAGATTCAGAAGGGCCAGTGTGGGTCTAAGAACCTACAGTTCTAGCAAACTCCCAGCTGAAGTCGCCAAACGGACCACAGTTGAGCACCAAGAATCTATATGTTTAAAAATCACTTGGGAAAACTTTTTTAAAAAATAACTGATGCCTGGGCCTCACTCTTGAAGATACTGATTTAGCTGGTTTGGGGTAGAAGAGAGGGAATTAATATTTTTTAAAAGCTCTCAGTTATTCTAAAATGCAGCCAGAGTTCAAGAACACTAAATAATGCTAATAGCTCGTTTACTATCTGGCTGCTGTTTATTATCTGGCTGCTCCATCTCCTGTAATTTCCAGAGCAGCCCTATAGGGTAGCTGTCTCCATTTTATAGAAAAAGAAAAAGAGGCTGAGAGAGGTAATGTGACTTGTCAGACAGCAAACAGCTGTTAATGACAGAGCCAGTTGAAGTAGGTCCTGTACCTAACTCTCCCAACCAGCAAAACCTTAGAATCATCTCTGACAAGTACTCCTCTTCAGTGACACCTTTCCTCATTCTTTCCCACATGAAATCATCTCATACCATCTCTCCTTTCATCTTTCAAAGTCCTCTCAGTCTTATCATATTCTATCTGATACATTCATGGGTGTATTTGCCTTGTCAAGCTTCCTGGATTTTAAACTTTGTGTTTTACACCCACATACATAGCACCGAGCACAGTCTTACATATTTGGAGGTTTAATATGTGTTGAATTATATTTTCCATGTCCAAGGAATCTTCCAGAAGCCTCTATTATATACATATTCTTGTGTAATAGTGGTTATTCAGCATACTTTCAAAAAATCTTTCTGTGGTTTAGGAATATGTAATTGACAAGCTGCTTTTGCATACCCTTTCAGTGGAACAAAATAGTAGCAGCCTGTGTACCAAATATAGCAATAACATTCCAAGGGTGTTATTCAAACCCACACTTGCCCTAACAGTTATAATACAGAATAGCTATTATTACTGTTATCCCCATTTTACAGTCAATGAAACAAAAGGCCAGATTGTAACTTCTCCCAGTTACAAAGGCAGTGAGTAGAAGTGGAACTGGGATGCAAGCATCCTGCCCCTCAAAATATGACTTTACAGATGGAAGACAGGCTATGGTGTCACCTAACTTTTCCCCTCAGAAACAGGAAGAGGGATCAAAACCATCTATATCAGGCAGTATGATTATTGAGCCATAAAATAAAGGTGAAATTATGAAAAATAAAATAATTAAAATTCAGTTTTGGTCATGGCTATTATTCACATTAGTAAATCCTTCTGCAGTTTTAACACAAGGAGATATTTATGAATGACTATAGAGCTTCCCAGGTGGTGCTAATCATAAAGAACCTGCCTGCCAATATGCAAGCATCCTGCCCCTCAAAATATGACTTTACAGATGGAAGACAGGCTATGGTGTCACCTAACTTTTCCCCTCAGAAACAGGAAGAGGGATCAAAACCATCTATATCAGGCAGTATGATTATTGAGCCATAAAATAAAGGTGAAATTATGAAAAATAAAATAATTAAAATTCAGTTTTGGTCATGGCTATTATTCACATTAGTAAATCCTTCTGCAGTTTTAACACAAGGAGATATTTATGAATGACTATAGAGCTTCCCAGGTGGTGCTAATCATAAAGAACCTGCCTGCCAATATGACATAGAGTTGCAGGTTCGGTCCCTGGGTTGGGAAGACCCCTTGGAGAAGGGCATGACAACCCACTTCAGTATTCTTCCCTGGAGAATCCCATGGTCAAAGGAGCCTGACAGGCTGCAGTCCATGGGGTTGCAAAGAGTTGGACATGACTAAAGCAACTTAGCACTCACACATACAGTTTATATTCCATGTTTAGGTGAGTAGAGACTAAATATATTCGTAATTTTAGTATCAATTTCTTTTCATTTGAAGTGATCTTTAATTCTTCTATTTTAAAAGTCCTAATATGTTGTCTTAGGTTTTTGTAAATAGCCTGGTTGCAATGAAGCACACATTAAGTGTAGCTTTACAAGGAATCTGGGGCATCTAGAAAGCCAGAGAGTTCCAAAAAAAAACATCTATTTCTGCTTTATTGACTATGCCAAAGCCTTTGTGTGTGTTGCAATAAACTGTGGAAAAAACTTCATGGGAAGTAGATGGGCAAACAGTGAAAACAGGGACTGACTTTATTTTTTTGAGCTCCAAAATCACTGCAGATGGTGACTGCAGCCATGAAATTAAAAGACGCTTACTCCTTAGAAGGAAAGTTATAACCAACCTAGATAGCATATTCAAAAGCAGAGACATTACTTTGCCAACAAAGGTCCGTCTAGTCAAGGCTATGATTTTTCCAGTGGTCATGTATGGATGTGAGAGTTGGACTGTGAAGAAAGCTGAGCGCTGAAGAATTGATGCTTTTGAACTGTGGTGTTGGAGAAAACTCTTGAGAGTCCCTTGGACTGCAAGGAGATCCAACCAGTCCATCCTAAAGGCGATCAGTCCTGTGTGTTCATTGGAAGCAATGATGCTGAAGCTGAAACTCCAGTACTTTGGCCACCTCATGCGAAGACTTGATTCATTAGAAAATACCCTGATGCTGGGAGGGATAGGGGGCAGGAGGAGAAGAGGACAACAGAGGATGAGATGGCTGGATGGCATCACTGACTCAATGAACGTGAGTCTGAGTGAACTCCGGGAGTTGGTGATGGACAGGGAGGCCTGGCGTGCTACAATTCATGGGGTCGCAGAGTCGGACATGACTGAGTGACTGAACTGAACTGAAAGCTGATGATACAAAATGGGTTCCTGTGTAGAAGTACTTGATCTCACAAAGAAAGCCTCACAGTTTTCACAACCTCTTGTGTCTCAAACTCTTTCACCCCATTAATGGAAACAAGGGCTTGAAAATATTACAAAGAAATATCCACCTAAAAGAGTGGAAGAATTTGAGAGAACTATAGAGCTTCTGTCAGCAGAGGGAGACCTTGACTTCTTTTTACAAGATTGTTTTCTTGGTGAACAGAAGTCCAAACAGAAGTAATGTTTCTCAATAGTTTACTACAAAAACATCCCGCTGAAAATATTTTTTAACATCTATATACTTGTGGCTTAGCTTTGACAGCATCTCTTCTTTTCAGCATCACTGAAGAGGTATTAACATCAAACAGTTCAAATGAGACACTAAGGGAAGTCATAGATGGAAATCCTGGAGTGTTTTTTTGCCTGTTTTGTAGAAAGTGCAAAATGGGTTTATTTTCCCATGAAATCATGACTTCTGAAACCAATTAGCATCATCAATGATGACAGTTAAATTTCCCAGAAACCTGGGGATATTATGAGAGCTTTTATTTTACAAGGGTGATTATGAGCCCTTAAGGAAAAACCAAGATTCTCTGAACATCTTTCTGTTGCACCAGTTTTTATTCACTTTAATTATAAACAGATTCCAACTCAAATGTTCTTTCTTGATTAAAATTATGAAAATATTAAAAATAAATACAGATGGTAGAGACGATGTCTGTTGTCAGTTGCCATTTTAAACAGCTGCCTGTTTTACAGTAATCCTTTTTAGAAAGAAATCTTAAGACTTAGTATTCTAGCTGGGTCCCAAACAGCTACTAACATTAACTTTTCATCTGTATCTAATAAAGATAGGGAGCTAAGCCCAACTGCAGTGTATTTTGCTCTCCTCTCTCCTCCCATTTTCATTTCCCAAAATAAATGAAAATTAGTTTACATAAATTTCTAACATAAACTTGAAAGGAATTTAATTATCCAAAGTGAATGTATCTGCAAACCTTTTCCAAATCTATTTTCAGATTTTAATGACTATGGTAGATTTTTAAAATTTCTCCTAATTTTGACAGTATACCCTAATCCAGACCTTCTGTGGCTTAACCACATATTTCTAAGTTAGTATTTTTCTCTTTTACAAAACTTGTCAAAATTCAATGATTATTAGATGTTAAGGGAGAAGTGTTGTATACATTCAAAGAAAAACTTGCAATTTATAACATGTTTTTTAGAATTTGCAATAGTCTCACAAGCAAGTCAAACTAACAATATACCAAAATATACTTAAGAGGAAATATCTGGTTCTGATGTGATTAGAGAACATAATGTAACAGGCTTGACATCAGAGACCCTTACTGGGCAGTGTGCATGCCTGGCCACACATGACACACTTAACAAGCACCAGTACCATGATTAAAGCGTGAACTATGGAGTCAGACTCCCTGGGAGTAGGTCCCAGCTCCACCGCTTTGTAGTTATGTGACCTTGGGAAAGTTACTTAACCTCCCTCCATGCTTGATGCCTCATCTGAAAATGGAGATAGGAAAGGTACTTGCTCATAGGGTTTCTGTGAACATAAAATTAGTTAATGCTGGTAAAGCACCTAGAAAACTACTTGGCAACATAGTAAGTGCTATACAAGTATTTTCTTTCATTATTGTATTTGACCTTATTTGCTCAGTCTTGAGTAGGGCTGGCTTAATGGCTGTGCCCCCAGTGCAGTCACACAGGGCCTTGTGCTAAGAAGGGCCTCATGCCTGGTTTAAGTCTCTGCTGCTGTCATCTTGAAATTCTTAATAACTCTGAAACAAGGAACCCTACACTTACCTTCTTCACTGGGCCCCGGATATTCGGTACCTGGTCCTGGTCTGGAAGTAGATGGTGTCACTGTCCTCTTGTGCTACATCTGGCTGGGGCTTTAGACAAGCAACAGCCTCTGCGTTCTCACCTGTAAACTGTGAGTCTAACTACTGCCCTGACAAGGCTCTTGGGAGAATTAATAAGATAATATGTAAGCAGTAATTGGCACATGTAAGTTCTCAAAGGTACATTCTGTTCACATGTATCATGATAAAAATTAACCCAACGTTTCTTTACTTCTGTAAATACATATTCTTGCCTACAATTACAAGAAAGTTTTCAGTGCAGTTAAAAGTTTCTTGAAAATACAGAATAAAATCATAAAACTCATCTCTGGAAAATTAAGATAGGTTTATGAGAGGGAAAGATCACACCTTTACTGTTATAGATCAGTTCAGTTCAGT
This sequence comes from Madoqua kirkii, assembly GCA_006408675.1. Lineage (NCBI taxonomy): Eukaryota > Metazoa > Chordata > Mammalia > Artiodactyla > Bovidae > Madoqua > Madoqua kirkii. The sequence goes on from SJYC01099788.1 coordinate 100,243, forward strand.
CGCTCAGTCGTGTCCAACTCTTTGAGACCCCAT
>SJYC01099790.1:0-17462 GCA_006408675.1 Madoqua kirkii
TTTCTCCCAGCAATCTTGATTCCAGCTTGTGTTTCTTCCAGTCCAGGGTTTCTCATGATGTACTCTGCATAGAAGTTAAATAAGCAGGGTGACAATATACAGCCTTGACATACTCCTTTTCCTATTTGGAACCAGTCTGTTGTTCCATGTCCAGTTCTAACTGTTGCTTCCTGACCTGCATACAGATTTCTCAAGAGGCAGGTTAGGTGGTCTGGTATTCCCATGTCTTTTAGATTTTTCCACAGTTTATTGTGATCCACACAGTCAAAGGCTTTGGCATAGTCAATAAAGCAGAAATCGATGTTTTTCTGGAGCTCTCTTGCTTTTTCCATGATCCACACAGCCTTGTCTAACTCAATGAAACCAAGCCATGCCTGCAGGGCAACCCAAGATGGGCAGTTCTTGGTGGACAGGGATGACAGAATGTGCTCCAGAAGGGAATGGCAAGCCACTTCAGTATTCTTGCCTTGAGAACCCCAGGAACAGTATGAAAAGGCAAAATGGTAGGATACCAAAAGAGAAACTCCCCAGGTCAGTAAGTGCCCAATATGCTACTGAGATTAGTGGACAAATAAGTCCAGAAAGAATGAAGGGATGGAGCCAAAGCAAAAACAATATTCAGTTGTGCATGTGACTGGTGATAGAAGCAAGATTCGATGTTGTAAAGAGCAATATTGCATAGGAACCTGGAATGTCAGGTCCATGAATCAAGGCAAATTGGAAGTGGTCAAACAAGAGATGGCAAGGGTGAACGTCGACATTCTAGGAATCAGCGAACTAAAATGGACTGGAATGGGTGAATTTAACTCAGATGGTCATTATATCTACTACTGCAGGCAGAAATCCCTCAGAAGAATGGAGTAGTCATCATGGTCAACAAAGGAGTCCAAAATGCAGTACTTGGATGCAATCTCAAAAACAACAGAATGATCTGTTTGTTTGCAAGGCAAATCATTCTATATCACAGTAATCCAAATTATGCTCCAACTAGTAATGCTGAAGAAGCTGAAATTGAACGATTTTATGAAGACCTACAAGACCTTTTAGAACTAACACCCCCCAAAAATGTTCTTTTCATTATAGGGGAATGAAATACTAAAGTAGGAAGTCAAGAAACACCTGGAGTAACAGGCAAAATTTGGCCTTGGAATGCAGAATGAAGCAGGGAAAAGACTAATAGAGTTTTGCCAAGAAAATGCACTGGTCATAGCAAACACCCTCTTCCAACAACACAAGAGAAGACTACACATGGACATCACCAGATGATCAATGCTGAAATCATTGATTATATTCTATGTAGCCAAAGATGGAGAAGCTCTATACTGTCAACAAAAACAAGACCAGGAGCTGACTATGGCTCAGATGAGGAACTCCTTATTACCAAATTCAGACTCAAATTGTAGAAAGTAGGGAAAACCGCTAGTCCATTCAGGTATGACCTAAATCAAATCCCTTATGATTATACAGTGGGAGTGTGAAATAGATTTAAGGGCCTAGATCTGATACATAAAGTGCCTGATGAACTATGAAATGAGGTTCATAACATTATATGGGAGACAGGGATCAAGACCATCCCCATGGAAAAGAAATGCAAAAAAGCAAAATGGCTGTCTGGGGAGGCCTTCCAAATAGCTGTGAAAAGAAGAGAGGAGAAAAGCAAAGGAGAAAAGGAAAGATATAAGCATCTGAATGCAGAGTTCCAAAGAATAGCAAGAAGAGATAAGAAAGCCTTCTTCAGCGATCAATGTAAAGAAATAAAGGTAAAGAACAGAATGGGAAAGACTAAAGATCTCTTCAGGAAAATTAGAGATACCAAGGGAACATTTCATGCAAAGATGGGCTGGATAAAGAACAGAAATAGTCTGTACCTAACAGAAGCAGAAGATTTTACGAAGAGTTGGCAGAATACATGGAAGAACTGTACGAAAAATATCTTCATGACCCAGATAGTCATGATGATGTGATCACTAATCTAGAGCCAGCATTTGGAATGTGAAGTCAAGTGGGCCTTAGAAAGCATCACTAAGAACAAAGCTAGTGGAGGTGATGGCATTCTAGTGGAGCTGTTTCAAATCCTGAAAGAGGATGCTGTGAAAGTGTTGCACTCAATATGCCAGCAAATTTGGAAAACTCAGCAGTGGCCTCAGGACTGGAAAAGGTCAGTTTTCATTCCAATTCCAAAGAAAGGCAATGCCAAAGAATGCTCAAACTACTGCACAATTGCACTCATCTCAGATGCTTGTAAAGTAATGCTCAAAATTCTCCAAGCCAGGCTTCAGCAACACATGAACCGTGAACTCCCTGATGTTCAAGCTGGTTTTAGAAAAGGCAGAGGAACCAGAGATCAAATTGCCAACATCCGCTGGTCATAGAAAAAGAAAGAGAATTCCAGAAAAACATCTACTTCTACTTCATTGACTATGCTAAAGCCTTTGAATGTGCGAATCACAATAAACTGGAAAATTCTGAAAGAGATGGGAATACCAGACCACCTGACCTGCCTCCTGAGAAATCTGTATGCAGCTCAGGAAGCAACAGTTAAAACTGTATGTGGAACATGGACTGGTTCCAAATTGGGAAAGGTGTATGTCAAGGCTGCATATTGTTACCCTGCTTATTTAACTTCTATGCAAAGTATATCATGTGAAATGCCAGGCTGGATGAAGCACAAGCTGGAATCAAGAGTGAGAATCCCAATTTCCCATAAATTTGTCAAATGAATTTTTGAAGGTTATCCTGAGTTATAAAAATATTCCTTACCATAAGAAAATGATTTCCTAAAGGAAATCAGTCTTGAATATTCATTGAAAGACCTGATGCTGAAGCTGAAGCTTTAATATTTTGGCCATCTGATGTGAACAACTGACTCATTGGCAAAGATCCTGATGATGGGAACCATTGAAGCAAGCTCTGGGAGTTGGTGATGGACATGGAAATCTGGCATGCTACAGTCCATGGGGCTGCAAAGAGTCAGACATGACTGAGCGACTGAACTGAACTGAATCGAACCACTGTATCTTCTATGTGTTTACATAACCTATAAAATATTTTGGTATTTTTTAGTGTCTTTTTCTACTATTCTGATATTTGTGCTAGGCTGTTAAGTTTTGATTCATTAACTCCATTAACCATTATAGAGTTCTTTCTGCATATTTACATGATGGGCTATTTTTATTTGTTGCCAGAAATTGTAAGTCTTACCTTTCTGTGTGCTGTATATTTTTGTTTTAAATAATCTAATTCATTCAGATCTTGCTTTTGTGATTTGGTAAAGCCAGAAAAGTGTCACAGACAACTCTTCCGAGGCAGTAAGCTAGGGCAATCATATTTCTCACCTTTTAAAATTACTCTCACTTTTGATGCTCAAATCTTGCAAACTGTTTCATTTATTTTCAAATTGGCTGGGGGTGTGAGTTATGAGAGAAAGTAGATCTGTCCTATTAATATATTTTGGCCAAAAACCAAGTAAAATTTAAATGTTTTTAAAATATATATTCCAATTTGTGAAACTATAATATTTATATTTTGTTCAGCAATCTTACTAAATTTGCATTTCCATAGATATATTCTTCTGGATCTTATATGAGTATTAACACATCACCTGGGGGGGGGGGACCTTTCTTTCTTGTTTTCAAACTTGATGCTTGTCAGCAAGTTCAATGAAAGATTATTTTATCACTCAATGGTTTCATTTAATCATTGTAAAAGTACACTGTGTCTTTTTGCGTTCTCTTTTTATAGATAAGCTAGATTCTGTATTTGATAATTTGTTACTTTTCTGTTTAGTGGATTTTAGTGGAGGCAAAGAAGACCTGAATCACAATCCATTGAGGTAAAATGTTCAAAGTTTCAACTGTTCTTCTTACTTCATGATTAATTCATTCATCCAACTCTTATATAGTTTCTTTTTACACTCTGTATTCTAGGTCAGAAATAAACAGCTGTGAAAAGCTAAAAAAAGAGTTCAATGAACACTCAAGTTAGGAAGTAGAAAGGAAATTGTTACCCAGGAGACAGACTTTCAGGAACCTCTGAGCACTGTTCTGCCTGTTAGAATATAAAGGCACAGTTACATACATTTTTTGAGACAAAGGATTGTGCATCAACATGACATGTTGATATTTTACATAAAATTCACTGCGGATAGATAGTGAAAGTTAGTAGGTACAAAGTGAGTAGCAAGTCACAATGACTGCCTACAGAGTTGGGAAAGAATGGTGATTACAAGAAGAGGTTACTTGCTAGTATCTGCAGAAAGGAAAAAGAAACGATCTTTTTGGTCAGCAGGTACCCCCATCTTTGAGGAGTTCTGGTTAATGTGTAAAGCAGATGCACAAGGCACACGAGGGTGGGAAGAAGGAGGCCCGAATGGAACACAGAGATTTTGTTTAATTATTTCTTGGTCTGTCTTGTGGGATTCCCTTGTAACTCAGTTGGTAAAGAATCTGCATGCCATACAGGAGACCTGAGGTTGAGGAAGATCCTCTGGGTCAGGATCCTCTGGAAAAGGAAATGGCAACCCACTCCAGTATTCCTGCCTCAGAAATCCTATGGACAGAGGAGTCTGGCAGGCTATAGTCCATGTGTCACATCTCATATTACTTTTTCTTGAGTTATTTCATTGGATATGTCTTTCAGTTTAAAAAAAGAAGTGGGAATAGATATCCTTGCTTCAAACATTTTCTGGTTTTACCTTGCCTGCTGGCACTTCTCTCTGAGATTCTTTTGGTGTTTTGAAGAAGTTTTCTTAATATTTGTTGTGAATCTACCGGTGACAAAGAGTCTTAGTTAAGTTTTTATTTTACTTCCTTTAAGGGTATATATTTTTTCATGTGTAGAATGTTTTGTTGACAGCTCCATTTTCTTTAATCTTCAATACTTTTCAAGTATCGTTTTATTGTTTTCTAGAGTCTGTTGCTTGGAGTGTAAGATCACCCATACTTCTTCCTGTTGTCCCCTCACCCCCATTGATTTCCTTTAACATCAGTGTTAGTTTCTATTGCTGTGTAATAAGTTACCACAAACTTAATGGGTTAAGACAACGAAAACATTTCAAAATTTTGTGAGTCTTGAATGGTATGGATGGTTTAGACTTTAGGGCTTTTATTGCTTGAATCAAGGACTTGGTGAGAGCTATAAACTTTTCTGACCTTGGAGTCTTCTTCCAAGCTCTTTTAGGTTGTTGTCAGAGTTTGGATGTTTATGGTTGTAGAACTTAGATGCCCATTTTCTTGCAGGCTGTTGACTGGAAGCCACTCAACCTTTTGAGTCTACCCACTTTCTTGACATTTGGACCTCTACATATTCATGTCAGTAATTAAAATTTTGTGGTCAACTGATTTGGAGCTTTAATTACATCTGCAAAATTCCTTCATAGCAATTCTTACGTTGGTGTTGAATTGAGTAATTAGGATGTTTGTCCACAAGTAACCAAAAACCTTGTGTAGCCATCTTATGATTCTAATTATAAGAATTTTGTCTTCATCTTTGATTTTCAGCAGTTACAGTCATGATGTGCCTATATGCGGTTTCATTTGTATTTATACTGTCATCAGTTCACTGAGCTATTTCTTTTGTGGGATCATGTCTTTTATGAATTTTAGAAATTTTTTATCCAACATCTATTCCAGTACACTTCTTCCCTATTTTCATTTCCCGTCCTCTTGGAAATCATATCAAACATATATTAGACCATAGGATGTTGTACACATGCCTAATTTATGGTGGCATATCTTCAAGTTTCTATTTTCTTAGCTCACTCATCTAATCCTTTATTGCAGACGATGTATTTCTAAATTCTGGAATATCTTTATAATCTTTGGATTTACATATGATGAACTCAACACTTTTATACATTTTTCCATTTTATCTAATTTCTGAACATATTTACAATATTTATTTTAACATCTTTCTGCTCTCATTATTAATTCCAACACCAGAGTTGTATGTTTTGCTGCTTTACTGCATTGTGTGTGTGTGTGTATACTATAACTATGTTTAAAACTATCTTTGAATTAAGTGATTTTTTATTTTTTACAAAGGGTACCCTTACCTATATTCATAACAAGTGTGAGGACTGATTAGTTCAAAGCAAATAGGAATTAATTTGAATTGTGGTTCTGTAGCATCATTAATTAGTTTTGATTCACATCTGATTTTTACAGTTTTGAGACTAAACTCTGTCTCATGTGCTCAGCAGACATCTCCTTCTAGCAGAAATTTATGGCATATAACCACTAGAAGGATTGGAAATATTTCTCTGCTTTCAACCTGCTTACAAGCCTCCCTCACCACCACATCTGTGAGGGAAAAAACTCATCAACCAAAGAAAACTATTTCTGCATTTGAGGCTCTTCCATATTTCAATTGAGCATATAAATTAATTTTTTAACTGGGTCGTTTTTAAACATAAGATCTTAGTTTTCAAAATACAGAAGGTAGGAATAATTTGTAATTTTTTTCTATTTTCTGACTGCATATTCCATTATTTAGAAATTAAGAGAAAAAGAGCTAGCCATGGGAAGAAGGGCAGAGCCAAAGAAGTTCCAGAGAAGATGGAGAAGGATGAGTGTGCAAAATTAGACTGATATTTCAAATGTTGTTTTCCATTATGCTTTTCCACATGTTGGATTGTTCATGTTTAGCTTATTTGCTGCCATCTTATCCTCTTCCACCTATTTGGTTCTAATCCTCAACTATTTTAGAAAAATGATCTTTACTCCTTTCAGTCTGATGCTTAAATAGATAATAAAGCAGGCTTGTAGTAAGAAATTATGGCATTGGAATAATATAGCAATTAAAGTATGAGTAATAACTTCTGTTGCAAAGTGAAAAGAGAAATAGCGGAGCCCTCAAATAAATTATTCTATGACAATATTACCAAAAATATTCTTAAGGAAGATGGAAACCATAATGATACTTCAAAAAAGCTCCACAAAGAAATGGACAAATGTCAGGCTTTGCTCAATTTTCTTACCATTTTTCCTAATATTGAGTTAACATATATAAGACATGCAAATATTTCCCTAATGAATACATACTTTCTGCATGATCACTCAATTACAAAAGTTGAAAATTTGCACCATTAATATAAATAAACAACAACAACAACGGACACTTTATAAATGTTTCTGGACTGGATTAACTAATTTTGGAACTTGCTCAAAAATACAAGATTCCTATCTTCTTATATAAGGTTCCTATCTTCTTGTCAGACTTCCCTGGTGGCTCAGACGGTAAAGCGTCTGTCTACAATGCAGGAGACCTGGGTTCAATCCCTGGGTTGGGAAGATCCCCTGCAGAAGGAAATAGCAATCCAGTCCAGGACTATTGCCTGGAAAATCCCATGGACAGAGGAGCTTGGTAGGCTACAGTCTATGGGGTTGCATAAGAGTTGGACATGACTGAGCCACTTCACTTCACTTATCTTCTTGTCTAAGGCCTAGTACACCAAAGTGGATTTTAATTTTGTAATGATCTGTGACAAAGGCATTAGCCATGAACATGGCTAAATATTACCTGATAGACTTATTAAATTAAGTTCTTTCTATCTTTCCAATATCCTGATATGAGAAACAGACTTTATAGTTAATCCTGTGTTCCAGTTCAGTTCAGTCACTCAGTTGTGTCCAACTCTTTGTGACCCCATGAATCGCAGCACGCCAGGCCTCCCTGTCCATCACCAACTCCCAGAGTTCACTTAGACTCACGTCCATCGAGTCAGTGATGCCATCCAGCCATCTCATCCTTGGTCGTCCCCTTCTCCTCCTTCCCCCAATCCCTCCCAGCATCAGAGTTTTTTCCAATGAGTCAGCTGTTCGCATGAGGTGGCCAAAGTACTGGAATTTCAGTTTTAGCATCATTCCTTCCAAAGAAATCCCAGGGCTGATCTCCTTCAGAATGGACTGGTTGGATCTCCTTGCAGTCCAAGGGACTCTCGAGAGTCTTCTTCAACACCATAGTTCAAAACATCAATTATTCGACGCTCAGCCTTCTTCACAGTCCAAATCTCACATCCATACATGACCACTGGAAAAACCGTAGCCTTGACAGACCTTAGTCGGCAAAGTAAGGTCTCTGCTTTTAAATATGCTATCTAGGTTGGTCATAACTTTCCTTCCAAGGAGTAAGCATCTTTTAATTCCATGGCTGCAATCATCATCTGCAGTGATTTTGGAGCCCCCCAAAATAAAAAGTAAGGTCTCTGCTTTTAAATATGCTATCTAGGTTGGTCATAACTTTCCTTCCAAGGAGTAAGCATCTTTTAATTCCATGGCTGCAATCATCATCTGCAGTGATTTTGGAGCCCCCCAAAATAGTCTGTCACTGTTTCCACTGTTTCCCCATCTATTTCACATGAAGTGATGGGACTGGATGCCATGATCTTCGTTTTCTGAATGTTGAGCTTTAAGCCAACTGTTTCACTCTCCACTTTCACTTTCATCAAGAGATTCTTAGTTCTTCTTCATTTTCTGCCATAAGGGTGGTGTCATCTGCATATCTGAGGTTATTGACATTTCTTCCGGCAATCTTGATAACAGCTTGTTTCTTCCAGTCCAGGGTTTCTCATGATGTATTCTGCATAGAAGTTAAATAAGCAGGGTGACAATATACAGCCTTGATGTACTCCTTTGCCTATTTGAAACCAGTCTGTTGTTCCATGTCCAGTTCTAACTGTTGCTTCCTGGCCTGCATGCAGATTTCTCAAGGGGCAGGTCAGATGGTCTTGTATTCCCATCTCTTTCAGAATTTTCCACACTTTATTGGAATCCACACAGTCAAAGGCTTTGGCATAGTCAATAAAGCAGAAATAGATGTTTTTCTGGAACTCTCCTGCTTTTTGCATGTTCCAGCAGATGTTGGCAATTTGATCTCTGGCTCCTCTGCCTTTTCTAAAACCAGCTTGAACATCAGGAAGTTCACGATTCACGTATTGCTGAAGCCTGGCTTGGAGAATTTTGAGCATTTCTTTACTAGCATGTGAGATGAGTGCAATTGTGTGGTCGTTTGAGCATTCTTTGTCATTGCCTTTCTTTGGAATTGGAATGAAAACTGACCTTTTTCAGTCCTGTGGCCACTGCTGTTAGACTCATAATAAAACTTATTGTGTTGAAGCAACGATGCTGTCATAGGATGAAAGAGCTTTTGGCAACATTTTAAATTTTTTGCATATTCTGTATGCATATTTTATATGACATATTGTGAGCTGTCACATTAATTCATGGCATCACCAACTTGATGGATATGAGTTTGAGCAAGTTCTAGGAGTTAGTGATGGACAGGGAAGCCTGGCATGCTGCAGTCCATGTTGTTGCAATTGGACATGACTGGATTGAACTGAACTGAATTGTGAATAGTGTTTCAGGTAGAATGTGTAACTATTGAACCAGTTACTACAGTCAGTTAATCTTGGAACTGAATTTATGTCAATATTGATAAAAATGATCGTATTACTTGAAAGAGTATTTCATCTACCTTTGTCCTATTGCTTAGCATTTTAGTATATAAAGAATCACATTATATCATCACTACACTGAGGATGTGAAAAGAATATCATGGGGTACAAAGCTCTGTGCTTTGGACTGACTTGTATTATCTTTGCTTATTTTATTTATACACTGATGCCAGAAAACATTGAAGAACCTGGAAAGTAGGGTATTTGGATACTGTTATGAAAATGACATTACTTATAGTAAGTTTTATCCCCAGGGTATTGGGATTCCTTGTTACAAGCACATGTAAACTTTCTTTTAATTACTGTTTTGAAAGAGACTGTGATTCATGGGGTCGCAAAGAGTCGGACATGAATGAGCGACTGAACTGAAGTGAACTTGGTTTTCTTTTAGAACAAAGCAGCCAAATATTATTAATGTTTAATTTAATAAATCATTATCAAACCTAATGAAATCTGTACATAACACAGGGAGATCAATTTCTTGCTGATAAGATGTGCTGAGTCGTCATTTCCGATTCTTTAAGACTCCATGGACTGTAGCCTGCCAGGATCCTCTGTTCATGGGGACTCTCCAGGCAAGAATACTGGAGTGGGTTGCCATGTTCTCCTCCAGGGGATCTTCCCAAACCAGGGATCAAACCCAGGTCTCTTGCATTGCAGGCGATTACCAGCTGAGCTACCAAGGAAGCCTGCTTATAAAATAAATACAAAATATATTAGGACAAAAATAAAAGAAATGTTATTATTTATGTGAGAAATTGGGGGGATTTTAAAACGTTTATTTAAATTTCTAAGAAAACCTAGTCTCATATATTCTGTTAAAATTTACACATGTATATTGATTATGTTCTATATTTTGATATATGTTTAGTATTTGTACTGTTTTAGTGTGTTTCTATTTCTCAGTGATTTTCAAAGGTTTTGGTCTCGGAGACTAGAAAATATGGTGGCGGAATAGGACGGGGAGGACACTTTCTCCCTCACTACTATACTTAGACTAATATTTAGACTAAAAAAGGACTTATATTTTTTTTGTGGCTGGATAAGAAGCAATTTAATCTGTCTTCTTTGTACAACTATGAAGTAAAAGAGAAAAATCACTCAATTTGGTTTTCGTATTTAGTTTAAGTAATAAGGAAATGGGCATTATTTTCTCATGAATATGAAGTAACTTGGATTTAAAACATTTTTAATAAAAATAAATTGTTAACCAAACAATGACTTAATGAGCAATACCAGCTTACGGAAAGCTGTACGAATTTTCCAAAAATTTTACTTTCATTAGAACTACAATTCATTGTGTCTTTATTAAATATCTTGAATCATTGCATTGTTTTATGAAAAACATATTCATAATTGAATGTGTTCATTTGCATTTTTCATGGACAAAATCTGTTCCTATAACAATGGAGATGTGAATTTTCTCATAGCAATTTAAATACATTAGTTTTCTGATTTGATTCTAAGAACTTGGGAAGATTGAAATGGCCATACGGGTGGAAATATACATTGTCTGAAAATATAAACTGCATACATAAGTATAATGTGTCAAACATTTGCCTGCACCCTGTTTTTGGTTCCTGTCTGCTTTTTCTTGATCCTTACTCTAGATGTACTCTTCTCATTTTTCCATCTTCAGCATATTCCTCCCAACTGAGTCCTTATGGAACACTGAAGCGTTCACTAGCTATTCTCATCTTAAAACACATACATTCCATAAACAGATATATCTACAACCTCCTAATTCCCATATTTCCCTTTACCACTTCTCTATTTATTAACTCCACAACCTCTTAATTCCATTTCCCTTCACCACTTCTCTATTTATTGTCTCTTTTCCACATCTAAATTTTCCAGACATTGTCTGTGTATTCTGTCTTCAGTTCTTAATCACAGATGTGTCCTTCAACTCAGTCTAATCTAGATTTCACATCACTACTTCCCAACCTCCTTAAGAGGCCTCTCACTAAGGTAACAGGTGATTTCCAGATAGTGAATCCAATGTGTATTTAATCTTTCAGCAGCACTTGACAAGGCTGAGTGCACTCATTTTCTTGAACTTCTGTTTTGTTTTCAACTTTATGTCACTGTTCTGGGTTTACTCTGATCTCTCTGGCCACACTTCGCCAGTATCTTTGCTGGCTCCTGCTTTTTTTATCTAACCTTCAAATATCAGGGTACTCAAGATCCTCTTCTCTTCTCTTTCTATATTCTCCTCCTAACTGCTCTCATTCTAACCATAGCTTCACACATTTCTTATGGAACAAGAAAATTAAATCCTTGTAGATCATACTGGCCATGTGAGGTCTGGCCCCTATTTCTATAGTCCTGTCTTATGTCAGCTGGAGTCTTTTAATTACTTGAGTGTTCTGTGCTTTCTCCCACATATTGGGCTTTTATATACTCATTACTAGCCTCGAACATTAGTCAACACCCCAGCTCCTCAGGTTAAGGCAATGCTTTGTCATCCATCAGACTTCAGATGTAAGGTCACTTCTATACCAAGCCTTCCTCAACCTCAACACTCATATTGCAAAGCTCCTCTTGCCTACTTCCTTTACAGCTTTTCTTTTTTACTGGATTATGGGTAACATCTAAATCTTACATTAGGTTCTAAACTACATTAGGTAGGACAAGACCTTTGTTTTGCTCATACTTGTATCCTCAGCTCCTGGAACAGCACTTTGTTGTTGTTGTTGTTGTTCAGTCACCAAGTTGTGTTAGACTCTTTGTGACCCCATGGACTGCAGCATCCCAGGCTTCCCTGTCCTTCACCATCTCCTGGAGTTTGCCCAAATTCATGTTCAATGAACTGGTGATGTCATCTAACCATCTCATCCTCTGCACCCTCTTCTTCTCCTTTCAGTCTTTCCCAGTGTCAGGGTCTTTCCAGTGAGCCAGCTATTCATATCAGTTGGCCAAAGTTTGAAGTTTCAGCTTCAGCATCCACCTTTCCAAAGAGTATTCAGGGTTGATTTCCTTTAAAACTGACTGATTTGATCTTGATCTTCAAGGGACTGTTAAGCATCTTCTCCAGCAAACACAGTCCAAAAGCATCAATTCTTCAGTACTTCACCTTCCTTACTGTGCAACTCTTCTTTATTGTGTCAGCTCTCTGTAGATGACTACTGGAAAGACCATGGCTTTGACTTTGTCAGCAAAGTGATGTCTTTGCTTTTTAACACACTGTCTGTCAGTTCAGTTCAGTTCAGTTCAGTTGCTCAGTCGTGTCCGACTCTGCAACCCCATGAATCGCAGCAGGCCAGGCCTCCCTGTTCATCACCAACTCCCAGAGTTCACTGAGACTCATGTCTATTGAGTTGGTGATGCCATCCAGCCATCTCATCCTCTGTCATCCCCTTCTCCTCCTGCCCCCACTCCCTCCTAGCATCAGAATCTTTTCCAATCAGTCAACTCTTCGCATGAGGTGGTTAAAGTACTGGAGTTTCAGCTTTAGCATCATTCCTTGCAAAGAAATCCCAGGGCTGATCTCCTTCAGAATGGACTGGTTGGATCTCCTTGTAGTCCAAGGGACTCTCAAGGGTCTTCTCCAACACCACACTTCAAAAGCATCAATTCTTTGGCCCTCAGCCTTCTTCACAGTCCACTTCTCATATCCATACATGACCCCTAGAAAAACCATAGCCTTGACTAGATGGACCTTAGTCGGCAAAGTAATGTCTCTGCTTTTGAATATACTATCTAGGTTGGTCATAACTTTTCTTCCAAGGAGTAAACGTTCTTTAATTTCATGGCTGTAGTCACCATCTGCAGTGATTTTGGAGCCCCCCAAAATAAGTCTGACACTGTTTCCACTGTTTCCCCATCTATTTCCCATGAAGTGATGAGACCGTATGCTATGATCTTCGTTTTCTGAATGTTGAGCTTTAGGCCAACGTTTTCACTCTCCACTTTCACTTTCATCAAAAGGCTTTGTAGTTCCTCTTCACTTTCTGTCATAAGGGTGGTGTCATCTGCATATCTGAGGTTATTGATATTTCTCCTGGCAATCTTGATTCCAGCTTGTTTTTCTTTCAGTCCAGTGTTTCTCATGATGTACTCTGCATAGAAGTTAAATAAGGAGAGTGACAATATACAGCCTTGATGTACTCCTTTTCCTATTTGGAACCAGTCTGTTGTTCCATGTCAAGTTCTAACTGCTGCTTCCTGACCTGCATACAGATTTCTCAAGAGGCAGGATAGGTGGTCTGGTATTCCCACCTCTTTCAGAATTTTCCACAGTTTATTGTGATCCACACAGTGCTTGGAAAATAATAGCTCTTTACTCAATATTTGTTTCAGGAATGCTTATTTATAAATGGTATTTGAAATATCTTGTCAATTCATACTCTACCAGATGTTGAAAAAACTTAGAAGCTCTATGAGATATACATTCATAGAGAAGAGGCTGTTTACATAGGGATTACTTGGGCATTTTGAATAATACCAACATGATTTGTTACAAAGAAATTAAATTACAAAGAAACCTTGTTTAAAAAAATAAGTTTGCTTTTTTTAAAAAATTGAAAAAAACCCCTATTCATGTTTCTTTTCTTTTGCTAGGAAAGCATGGGGGTATTTTCTACAGTATACATGATATAGACTAGCTACTACCACTGTATTTTTACTATTAAAAAGTGAAAAATTTAGAAATACCAGAATTTTGAGATGTTTCTATACACATTAGTTCATGTTGTATGTTGTTTACTAAACTATTTTTTTTCTTCTCTATTAATTGCATTGTTTCCTAAAAAAATACTGAAACCTTTTAGGCACTGTTGAACACATATAATTGAGTCTTTTTGCAACAAAGGAACACTAGGTTTGTTGTGTAAGCAAGGACAAGCCCTGACTAGATGCGGCAGGCCATCTGTTATATTTCAGATGTCTTAGAAGCTTTATTTCCTATTAAGGTTGGTCCATGGATCCAAAGTACATGTCATGTTTTCATGAAGCTACCTTCTTTTCTAGATGACTAGAAGGAAATGATTGGTGAATACCATGTTAGAGAATAATCATTGGTACTAAAATAATATCTTGGTCTAAAGTATGATTCATGCAGGTTTCTTCTTTTCTCTCATTTTCTAGTTTCCTAGACATGAGGCAACAGCTCTAATATTCTCAAAATTCTGATAGTCAGAAAATTGAGCAGGGCCCAGATAAAGCTGTGGTTTGAGTTATGAGAGATAGATAGAGAGCTTTTGGTTCTGACTGTCAAAGGCTTTCTCACTCCTTTGTGTGGTGCCTGAGTTAAGAACACTGTAAAATCTGAGGCTAACAAGGTGTCTCTCTCCCCATGCAGTCTCTCCATATGGCTGGCTTGGAGCAGGAAAGTAAAACTTCTCACAGGTACCCGGCTTTTCTAATTTAGCATTGCTATTAGGTCTAGAAAGCTGCAATAATAGAATACTTGAGACTTAACAAGTTACTAACAAAAATGATTTTGTTTAAAAAGAATCAGTTGTATCTTACTGGTTAAAACTTACTTAAATACAGACTTAGGATAGAGACTTTACCTTCTTTAGCCTGTGATATAGTCTTCCCTGAAATAGCAAAACAACCTTAAGCTCAGGCTATGTTCACACTACAGAAAGGTTATGTTTATAATATAAAAGAGAAGACTTCTATGGTAGTTTCTTCACTGTATGAACCAAATCAAAACAGGTAAATCAGGGCTCACTGTGTAAATCTACTGTTAACATCACCTAACAGTTATTTACTGAATGTCTATTATGTGTCAGGAACAATAGCAAACCCTGGAAATATTGAGATATATATGGCATAATTCCTGCCATCAAAAATCTTGTGTTCCAGAAGGAGAGACAGGCAGGTTGGCAAATAAATAGAATATACTCATCAAATGCTGCAGGGAGCAGGATGAAGAAGTCATTTTTTTTTTAAAGCCATTTGTAGGAGGTAAGGAGAAATTATAGAAAGGAAGTGACATTCTCAGAAACATTTTGTGGCTAAGGGGACATATGTAAATGTACAAGCAGACAGAAAAGCTGTTACTAATTGAAGTAAAACTTTTTCTGATGTCAAGTTGGAGAATTTAAAATATAATAATAGCTTACTTTCATATTATAATTCCTAATATTATCTAAAAACAATTATGTATCTCAAAAATAGAAATGAAACAAATGATACATAAGACAACAATGAATTCTTATAGCTCAAATGTCTTTCCATATCCCCAAAGAAATAAAAATTCAAGTTATCAAGTAATCAAGTTAAGCATAAACAAGCTTATACTACATGTGCACTTGGTACACACACTAAATAATATCTAGCTTTGATTCAAGAATACTCATCTACTAGTGATTTAGACTTAAATTTTTTACTTTCATCTGAAGGTGACTGGATATTTTAAATATCTCAGAGTCCTATCTAATATTAGTAATGTATGTAAACTATAGATTTATTTTTTAATTTTCAAAGTTAAGAAAATTCAACTATTATTAACATGGAACTCAGTGTCTTTCTTGTTTTTTCTTTTTCCTCCAAATTTTCAATTATTTTGCTTTATACCTGGGTGGACTCTCTTTGTGGTCCTAAAGTCTTCCCAAAGTTCCTGGTCTTCATTATTTATTTTTAGAAATGAGAGTGAATGTGTTTTACCAGCATTCTCAGATAGCATCATGAATTTCATTTTGAGTGGACTGGATCACTCAAACCAAGTGGTTTACTGTTAAACCAATCATGATGGCAGAGGGATGGAGTGTCCAATTGGTTCAGCATAACTTACACATAACACTGCAGGATTTGGCACACATTCAACTTTTCAAAAATTGAAATCAAGGTGGTTAAAAGGAGAATGTGGGATGCTTCTGTGAAGCTAATTAATAATCATCTACCACATAGATAAACATATGGATAAACAGTAGATTAAATGATTCAAAAGGCTTGAATTTTCTTTTTTTTTCTTTTTTACTGTTCTTGTTATAAAGACAAAAACAAATGTAAATTCCATTTCAAGTGTGCTGTTTTCCCAATGAAATAGTGATACAACTGATGGAAAGGTACTAACATTCACAGCCTAAAGACATAAGTTCACTGAAACTAAGTGAGAACGAAAAAATACCTTACAAAGATAGCTGCACAGAGCCAAATATGCAGTGACATATCTTGCAGTTTGGAAAGATTCCTTTGCCTTTAGGTTCCAGTAGGGTGCTACTTCTGCCAGGGATAACACCTGACAATAACAAAGACACCATCAGATTTCTCAAGAATTTTTCTTTGCATCTCCATAGGGTGAGATGTCCTATTGGTCAAGCCTTGTGCAGTGGACTGGATCGCCCCCTTCTGGACTGCAGGGCTCCATCCCTTGGACAGAGGGGCCTAGAGGTAGTGGTGAACGAAGCCACTTTCATTTCCAGGAGGAGGAATCCTAGGAGATCCTCCGATTCCTCCTCTGACTGTTTTACTGGGGCTGTTGAGACAGATCACCAGAACAGACATAAGGCAGACCTGTGGCTTCATTTAAAAGAAGACTAAGCATATAGGGTGGGCAGCTGTGACAGCACACATAGTGTGGCCGACAGGAGCTACCCTATGTCTGAGGTCAGGGCAGAAGCTAGGAGGACCCCATATCCTAGAGGCAGCAGCCAAGAGAAGCTACCCCACATCCGAGGTCAAGGACGGTAGCCAACAGGAGCTACCATGCGTCCAAGGGTCAGGGGCGGCAGCCAGGAGGAGCAACCCCACATCCAAGGAGCTGTAGCTGTGCAGGAACAGGAGGGCCTAGAGGAGCTACTCCATGTTCAAGGTCAGGAAGGGTGGTGGTGAGGAGATACTCCTTGTAAGGTAAGGAGCAGCAGCTGCACTTTGCTGGAGCAGTTGTGAAGAGATACCCCACATCCAGGTAAAAGAAACCCAAGTAAGACGGTAGATGTTGCAAGAGGGTATCAGAGCGCAGACACATTGAAACCATAATCACAGAAAACTAGTCAGTCTAATCATACTAGGACCACAGCCTTGTCTACTCAGTGAAACTAAGCCATGCCTGTGG
>SJYC01099792.1:0-93341 GCA_006408675.1 Madoqua kirkii
TGTTTAAAAGGAAATATTTTACAACATTTTATTTACTCAGTTGTAATTATTTTTGGTGATGAGATGGGAAAGATACAATAAAAAACTAATAGAAGTCTTCCATTCAGACTACTGATTACTTTCCTTGTTTTGACCTTCCTATGGCAGATATTTAAATTTTGTTTGCTTTCTTTACAGGGAGCACTTAAACATTTAGCTTATCTAAGGTGCAATGACCTGAATAACAGAAGCAGAGAAAACTGCTCATTTAGAGATTTTTAATGGATAAACCTTGTAAATGGATTATGGAAATTGAAACATAACAAATCAGCTTTAATCATGCAGTTAATGAACTTCCACAATTTAACTGTGAACTTTTCAAATGTTGGGTTATGTTTATATTTAAAGTCAAGTATGCAGAAGCCAAGGGTACATAAGACACACTCAAAGGTCTTCATACCTTCTAGAGACTTCTGATATTTCCTTTGAATTTATAATATTTTCTGCACACAACTCTAGTAACCAAGTAGATCTTGGACTATTTTATTTAAATTTTGATCAGAACTTGACTTCCTACTATAGAATTATTTGAGGCAGAGATCTGTGCCTTGAAATTTATTTCTTTTTCAACTGTTACCACTTACATGTAAGGTAGTCAATAAACGTCCAATAAATGAAATTGTGTGGTGCCTCGGAATTAAACTACTATTTTTCAACTTGATTACTACAGTGAACATATGGAGCATGAACCCTGCCCTAAAAATTCTCATCATCTCTCTCATCATTACCTGTTAAAGCATTTCATCATAGCTTGAATCCTTTATGTTAGAGATTGGCTGAGGCCTGGAATAAAGAATAAAAATGTGACAAATGGCCACTTATTGGTCATTAACTATCATGATTAGAGCAGCCTGCCTCTCAGAGTGAGGGTCAACATTAAGAAATGAAATCATCCTTTAGAAGATCCTCTTGATAGGAATGAAGCTGTTCATTATCTGATCATTAGGGTCTATGCCAAATAAAACACATATTTCACACAACCCAAGTGCTAATTGTTCACTTAGTCATTGGCTTAAATGGGAAGCAATAAAAAAGCAAATAACTAAGTAACTGTACAATCTTCATATCCTCATCTAAGTGCAGGATGATATTTAATGCTAAGAGAATCAGTTCAGTTCAGTTGCTCAGCCATGTCCGACTCTTTGCGACGCCATAAAATCGCAGCACACCAGGCCTCCCCTGTCCATCACCAACCCCCGGAGTTCACTCAGACTCACGTCCACCGAGTCAGTGATGCCATCCAGCCATCTCATCCTCTGTCGTCCCCTTCTCCTCCTGCCCCCAATCCCTCCCAGCATGAGTCTTTTCTAGTGAGTCAACTCTTCTCATGAGGTGGCCAAAGTACTGGAGTTTCAGTTTTAGCATCATTCTTTCCAAAGAAATCCCAGGGCTGATCTCCTTCAGAATGGACGGAATGGATCTCCTTGCAGTCCAAGGGACTCTCAGGAATCTTCTCCAATGCCGTAGTTCAAAAGCATCAATTCTTCAGTGCTCAGCTTTCTTCACAGTCCAACTCTCACATCCATACATGACTGGAAAAACCATAGCCTTGACTAGACGGACCTTTGCTGGCAAAGTAATGTGTCTGTTTTTCAATATGCTATCTAGACTGGTCATAACTTTCCTTTCAAGGAGTAAACGTCTTTTAATTTCATGGTTGCAGTTACCATCTGCAGTGATTTTGGAGCCCCCCAAAATAAAGTCTGACACTGTTTCCACTGTTTCTGCATCTATTTCCCAAGGCTCATGGCAAAAAAGTGTTAAAAGTGACTAAGAGATCACATGTGGCACCCAATACCCAATCACATATGGAAACTTTAGTTATCAGTTCAGCTTAAAATTGCAACGAGTCTCTATCTTGCCTTACTATCAAAATAATGAATATCTAAGAATTAACCTCAAATGCTTAAAAATGAATTTATTTTTTTTAAATTATAAGCATATAAACAAAGAATTATCATATTTAGGAATGATGAGAATTGGAAAGGAGTAGAATATAGCAAATTATGTTAGAGGCCCAGATGATACTGATCTAGAGAGATACCATGGACATCTACTGTTACAACAGTGACAGAATTTTTTTTTTTTCTACTGGTAAATATCTTGATGACAGCAGCAATATTTTTTAACTGGGTAATGGAGAATTCTGAGTTCTCAAATAAATTTTTAAATTAATTTACTTATTTTAATTGCAGGCTAATTACTTTACAATATTGTAGTGGTTTTTGCCATCCATTCACATGAATCAGCCATGGGTGTATATGTGTCCCCCATCCTGAGCCCCTCTTCTGCCTCCCTCCCCATTCCATCCCTCATTTTGTGACTTTGGAAAAAACAAGTCACATGAGGTTCAGTTTCCTTATGAACAAAAACTGATTATCACTACCTGTCTTACCTTATTGGGTTACCGGGAGGAATTAAGAAGCTGCTTTAGACACTTAGAACTATTTTTGGAGCATAAAAGGCTGGATGAATTACAAATAACCTCACTCAACTCCTTGGCTCAGATCCTTGAACTGCTGTCTAGAGAAGATGACCTAACTGCTAGAAGACATAATACTGAAAAGAATCTTGATATGTTCTTTGGTTCCTTGGCTTTACCGGTCTGGGTTGAGTACTGGAGGTGCTAAACTAAGGTACACACTTTTAAAAACATCCTTTTCCTTTTCTCTCAAGCTGTCCTCCTCTTTCTCCTTGAGAATTATTTTTCATCTACAGAGCTAGAAGAGTCTGGGTGGGGCCCAGGAGAGAGAAAAACAAATAACAAACAAGCCAAAGGTTTCAAGTTTTCTTAAGAATTCCTGGTGATCATGAAAGGGAACCTTAGTCTCCTTCTAAGTGAGTGTCTAGTTCAGGTCACATCAAAGTAGAAATGAGGTCATAAATTCAAAACTAAACCACATCTGGAAATTTAAAGTGCATATTTGTTTCTCAGATCTCTCCATAACCTGAGAGCATTTGAGGGAATCCTGAGGGAAAGTGGCCCGTGAGGGCAGTGGAACCCTGGGACTGCTCTCTGGTCCCACGGTCTAGTCAAGGTTCACCCCAGAGCCCCACACAACTGTTAACAACCAAGGCAATAAAGCATTGGATGAAGGACAAAGAACACGGTGTGGGAACCAGATCACACAAGGCAGGGTAGGAGAAAAACGTGCTTTCAAAGGAAAGAAGAAAACCCAAGAAGTGGTTGAATCAAAGGTATACTGGAATAAGTTGTCAAAAAAGATACCGTGGACAGTTTTTAGGCAACATATGAATCCAAAATTGACAGAAAGGCAAAATTAAGGATCCTAACTGCTGAAGGGACAGAAAATACAAATTCTATGATAAATGAGGGAATAAATGTTCCTCGGTGATATAAAGAACAGAGAAAGAGAAGAGTTAAGAGGCCCCCAGAACAAGGAGCCAGGATCAGCTTCATAGGCATTGACCTACACAGTCACAGAGGGCCCTCACTTGCTCTAACACTCTGCTGTCACCACCTTAAAATTCCTCATCATTTATGAGCAAGAAATTCTGCATTTTCATTTTGCAATGGGCCCACAAATTAGGTAACCAATCTGTCAAGAAGTCTTTAGAGGTATCCTTCTGTCCCGCATGTAAGACCTTATATAAGCTTCTTTCTGGATACGTTATAATAATCATACTAGAGTGGTGGATTGGAGTGGGAGGGAGATTCAAGAGGGAGGCAACATACATATACCTGTAGTTGATTCAGATTGCTTCTGCGAGAAACCAACACAATACTGTAAAGCAATTATCCTCCAATTAAAAATAAATAAAATTTTAAAAATCAACTCACCACATGCCGACTCCAAGAGAAACAATTCTCCAAAGTCAGCAAACTCGTTATGGGGAAGGGACATAGGAACTGGCAGCAAAAACAGGGATAAGAGATGGGGAAACAACAGCAAGAAAAAAAATTATTATAAAAGTATCTCGATATATGAAGAAGAAACTTCCTTCATCTATGAATTATCAATGCAACTATTTTCACAAATATCCCAGGGTAAAATCAATAGGCAAAAGAATTTTTCAAATATTTTTATTTTCTAATTAAAACAAAAAAGCTTCCCAACACAATAATTATGCCACATTTACACTGATCAAGACTTTAAGAAGTCTTTTTATCAATGAAATAATTAATTTGAAGGATATAAATGATGCATTTTGTTACTATTTTTTAGGAAAGAGAAACTTATAGATTTATTTTTAACCTCTTTTTTTTAAACCATTTATGCCTATTGTTGTTGTTGTTCAGTCACTAAGTAATGTTTGACTCTGCTATTCAAAGGACTGCAGCATGCCAGGCTTCCCTGTTCTTCACCATCTCCCTGAGCTTGTTCAAACTCAAGTCCACTGAGTCAGTGATGTTATTTAAGCATCTCATCCTCTGCCACCACCTTTTCCTCTGCTCTTAATCTTTCCCAGCATTAACAGTCTTTTCCAAAAAGTTGACTCTTCACATCACGTGGCAAACATATTGGACCTTCAGCTTCAGTATCAGTCCTTCCATTGAATATATAGGATAGATTTCCCATTAGGATTGACTGATCAGATCTCCTTGCAGTGCAAGGAACTCTCAAGAGTCTTCTCCAACACCACAGTTCAAAAGCATCAATTCTTTGGTGCTCAGCCTTCTTTATAGTCCAGTTCTCACATCTACATGATTACTGGAAAAACCACAGCCTTGACTAGACAGACCTTTGTTGGCAAAGTGATTTCTCTACTTTTTAATATGCTATCTACATTTGTCATAGCTTTTCTTCCATGGAGCAAGCTTCTTTTAATTTCATGGCTGCAACCACCATACTCAGTGATTTTGGAGCACAAGAAAATTAAATTTGTCAATCATTTTTTTAAAAACTAATTGATTATGAAAAAATTAGTTTCCATTTTAAGATGCCAGATCACAACAGATGATTTAGAGAAAAGTCTGTCTTGTTCAATGATGTAACACGAGTATGTCTTCTTATAAATAGTGTCAGAAAAGGAGAATTTTTTTTTCAAGCTAACTTCATTTCTCCGTTGATCCGCAGTTTTGATTTTCATGGTGTGAAAAACAAGTCATTTTCTACCAAAGTAAGACTTCAGAGTCAGACTACTCATTTCTTTTATATTCAGTGGCCACTAGTTTTTATTTCCATCCAGCCTAGTCTATTTCAAGAAGGTACCTAACTGCATAGCTTAAAGACCTTAGGAAAATTTCACCACATTGATAAAACCACCAATCCTGTGAAAAGTCTATTTTAGTGTGGTTTGTCAGGAACTGAATGACCTTTATTGGACAATTCTGCAAACCTCAAGAAGCAGATCTGATGCAGAGTTGACTGGTGTCACTGTCCTGCTTATAGCAGAACATTAGTCAAGGATGGAGCAAAAGCTCTATAATGGAACACACTTTGCAAAAAGCCATTGCCTTGAAGTAATCTTCTGGGATATTATCTATCCTTTTGTTTTGGTATAGAGGATCAAACCCTGAATGAAATATGCTTAACTCTTGCTTTTAGAAGTAGAGTAGAAAATAGGATTCCTTTTTGATTTATTTATATTTTTAAAATCTAGAGTAAAGACAAACTAGGCACATTTTTCCATGCCATAGAAATAACAGAAGGATGGTTACAGACTTCTCAGTTCTGATCTTTCTTTAACATTCTTAAAAATAAAAATATACTAACCCTAAGAAGATACAGTTTTCTCTGTCCTGGTACATGTCAATTGTTGTGTGGGGCTCTGAGATGAATCTGGACTAGACCACGGGACTGGAGAGCAGTCAATCATGATAAGTCCAGTCATACTTTTCTGTAAGATACATGTATGCCATTCTTCTGATAGCTAAGAGGAGCCAGTAGGCTCCAAAGAAACACAGAGTTCACCTGATATGCTGAACTTGCCTAAATAACATTTTGCCAATTTAGAATGTATTTCATAATCTTCAGGTTTCACCTTAAGTAGAGCTCTGATTAATTTCTCACTGCCATTTCAGTCCTTCCCATGACAATGTGATAGTGTATAACAGATGCAAGCCTATGAATAACAGAAGAATTTTCCATAAACCTGGGACAGAAACAGGAGAGTTCTTACATTTACAGAGCAAGCTTGGGGATGAGCCTAAACAGGATCATGGCTGGTCCCTCATCCCTGGGGAACAAGTACATTAAAAGAGGTATTATTTTTAAATATCTTTTGGTGTTTCACCATTGTAATTCTTCTTTTCATAATGCATTACCATCCATAAGTCCAACATTTTCTCTTTAAGAAAGGGTTGAACAGGGTTCACTTTTGGTGAACATGTCTCAGAAAATAAATTGCTCTTTCAATGCCTCTAATGTCTACACTTCTATCTATATTTCTGTCTTGAAAGGTTTTTCTATAGTTAGAACAATGAACATACAACGCATAACATTTTCCAAACATCTTTTAAGCAAAGTCTCGATAATGTGATTGAACATGAAAATGAAAGTCACTCAGTCGTGTCCTACTCTTTGCTACCCAATGGTGGACATAGTCTTTGGAATTCTCCAGGCCAGAATACTGGAAAGGGTAGCCTTTCCCTTCCCCAGGGGACCTTCCCAACCCAGGGATCGAATCCCGGTCTACCCCATTGCAGGTGGATTCTTCACCCACTGAGCCACAAGGGAAGCCCAAGAATACTGGAATGGGTAGCCTTTTCCTTCTCCAGTGGATCTTCCTGACCCAGGAATCAAACCAGGGTCTCCTGCATTGCGGGCGAATTCTTTACAAACTGAGCTATGAGGGCAGCCCTCAATGTGATCAAAACTTAGCCCAAAGGCTGTATCCAGGAAGTATTTCACCAAGCAAGTCAGTGAGTTGATACAAGTTTGTTTAGAAACAAACCAGATTTTCAGCTACACTGACAAAGAAAAAGCAGAATTCACTAATGGTGTCAGGGTGACTTGATATGCTGGGAAAGGAAGATTTAAGGGTATAGTTTACCCATAGGGACACTGGATTTCCTAGAGTTTGGTTTAACTAGTCCATACAGTTGAGATATCTAAGGAGCAGCTAATTTAGAGCATGATCTACTAAAAATATGACAAAATTGGTTTTATATTAGCTTGTTCTATGAGTCTGCAGTCACTCTCTTTTTATTTGTATGTTGACTCACAGAATCCCAGTAATTACTATTGATGAAAGGTCCTACTAGACTTAGACAGAAAAATCTTAATATCCTTACATACCCAGGGAGTGCTGAAATGTGAGACCTTGTCCCTTTCTCAAATTATAATCATAACCAACTAACGATTCATAAGACTCTAAAGGCATGTCATCCTGGAAAGAAACTTATGAACACAAGCGGTGCTCAAGTGAAGAGGAACCAGAATGTTCCATGACTCCTGGTTGTTTTGTAGGATTTAAATAAAGGGGAAATCATTCCATTTAGAAACAAGGGAAAAGTCATGCCATGACACGTGAAAGAACAGAGAAGACCAACAGAGTTTTGCTTAATCAGATCAACTCCATGCTCCTTCGTTTTTATTTTTCATACATCCACTTTCTAATATCTGGAAAAAATAATCCTTCTTTAAAAAAGAGAGAGAGAATTTGAATATGCCTATGTCACTTAGATTATCTTGACACCCTGTCAATTAGGTTGATTTTTCATAATGTAAGTATGATATTCATTTATAACCAGTAGCTATCGATCCTCTATTTTCTAAGCAAAAAAAAAAAAACATAGTGAACAAAATATACATTCTCTACTCTCAAGGATTCACAGCTTAGATAAAAAGACAATTCAGTTTGCATCGCTAATGATATTTTATTTCTGTGAACATACTTCATGTCTCGAAAAAAAAAAAACAGACATTTGCTACCACATAATCTGACTTGGAAATTAAAGTGAATATTTGCTTTTTTGAAATGTGAAAAAATGTAAAAATAATTTTAACTGAAACAAGTAAACAAGTGAGTTCTTATTAGATATAAACATCCAGAAGGATGAAAGTGAGAAGTGATAAAGAAAGCTCCACTAGGAAGGACTGGGCTGAAACTAGAGAGACATTTTAAACAATTCCGACATGAGCAGGTCACATGTGTCAAGGAGTTTATGCTCTGCATTCTTGTTGCCATGACAGATTTTTGAAGATTTATTCAGATGACTATGTAGATCAATTCCAGCCAAATGTTGTATCAAATATGCCTTTCATGTTTATATATCCATGAATTAAAGTCTAAGGATTGCCATCAGGATCAAAAGACCAACAAAAAATAAAATGTCTCCCACAAAAGCCATTAAAGGAAACTTAATTAGCTCAGGTCTTTTCTCTCAAGGTACTTTCTCTTAAAATAGTTCTTAAATGAATGGTATTACTTTAGCATTTAAAGACCTATAATTTTTCCTTGACATCTTATTTGTTATAAAAGTAGTTTCTAAAATTTTTAATGAACTCTAGAAAGCCTTGTATTTAAAAATTATTTTTGGCATACACACTTGGCATTGTGGCCTCAGAAGTATTTATTCATGATATTAATTATATACCATCTATATTCATTATGTATGCTAAGTCACTTCAGACATGTCCAACTCTTTGTGATCCCCATGGACTGTAGCCCACCAGTCTCCTCTGTCCGTGAAGTTTTCCAGGCAAGAATACTGGAGTGGGTTGCCATTTCCTTCTCCAGGGGACCTTCCAAACCCAGGGATCAAACCAAGGTCTCCCGCATTGCAAGCAGACTCTTTACTGTCTGAGCCACCAGGGAAGCATCTATTTCATTATGGAAGAATATAGAAGTATCTATATTCATTACAGATGACAATGTCATCTGTACACAACTTAGGGACTAAACAACAGCAAATATTCATTATATAACATCCACAGGAAATAGGTGAACTTCATTTTTTAAATAGGGTTGTGAAAGAAACCATGTTGATTACAGAAATTTTGGAAAATTCAGATCAACAAGGTGTGGTAGAGACAGAATCTTTGGGAGTCAGACCATCTCTGAGAAAGAAGTAATATTTATGAGTGCATGCACGCTCAATCGTGTCCAACTCTGTGGTCCTGTGGACTGTAGTCTCTCAGGCTCCTCTGTTCATGGAATTCTCCAGGCCAGAATACAGGAGTGGGTTGTCATTTCCTCCTCTAAGGGATCTTCCCAACCCAGAGATCGAACCTGCATTTCTTGGATCTCCTGCATTTCAGGCAGATTCTTTACCATTGTTTCCCTGGGGAAGTCTAATATTTATAAGCCAAGGAATCAATCCTAACTCATTTTTTATCTATTTAAATGATCATATCCTACAACAGTTATAAAATGGCAACCCACTACAGCATTCTTATCTGGAGAATCCCATGGACAAAGGAGCCTAGCAGGTTACAGTTCATGGGGTTACAAAGAATCAGACCTGACTGAAGCAACTAAGCACATATTAATATATTTTAATAGCTGCATGATATCCCATTAAACAGATACAATATAATGAATTTCATATAGCTGAATGTTATGTGACAATAGCTTTTGAGTTTTATAAAAACATGCTGTGGTTAATAGTTTTATATATTAATACCAATGTATATCTCCAACACTTTCTTTAAAAATAGAATAGTTTAATAAACTAGATATTTTTAAAGTTTTCATCATTCCCTCCAAAAAATATGTTGATATTTTTTCCCACAAGTAAGATAAAAACATTGCCAACTACACTATGTTTATCATGGATCTCATATTTTTAATATGTTCCAGTAAAACGGAGCAAAGTGGTATTTATTGTTGTTTAATTTGTATTTCATGAATATTTAAAGTAAGCCTTTTCCCAGGCCACAAAGAATGGACCTATCAAAACACAGAATCATTGGTGCAAAAAGTTATACGAAAGCAGACGTCTGTGACTACAGAGGCATGTGGGAAGTTCTGGGGTGACGCATGATATTCTGCATCTTGACTGGCTGTAAATTATAAATCAATAAATTTGGCTTTAAAAAAAAAAAAAGACCAGGGAGGAACTTCCTAGGTGGTTAAGAATTTGCCTGCCAATGCAAGGGACATGAATTCGAATCCTAATTGGGGAACTAAGACCTCATATGCTGTGGGGCAACTAAGCCCGCACGCCACAGCTATTGACTACGCATGTTCTAGAGTCTGGGTGCTGACACGAGAGAAGCCACACTGCAACAGAGAAAGCCTGTGCACTGCAACAAGGAGCCCAGACGCGGAAACAAAGAGCTGGTGTAGCTCATAAAAAGGTGGGGGGAGACTCCCACTATACATATTGGTAATACCAAAGATAGGAAATAAACCAGTGGATCAAAAGTTTAAATGTGCAAATCAGGAAAATCATTTCAAAATAAAAGAACATTTGAATATACAGACTGAAATGCCACCTTGTACCCCAGAATAAATTGATGTGAAATAATCAATACAAATACCTATTTTACCAAAGGTATGATGAGGTCCGTCTACTCAAATCTATGGTTTCTCCTGTGGTCATGTATGGATGTGAGAGTTGGACTGTGAAGAAAGCTGAGCACCAAAGAATTGATGCTTTTGAACTGTGATGTCGGAGAAGACTCTTGAGAGTCCCTTGGACTGCAAGGAGATCCAACCAGTCCATTCTGAAGGAGATCAGTCCTGGGTGTTCTCTGGAAGGAATGATGCTAAAGCTGAAACTCCAGTACTTGGGCCACCTCATGCGAAGAGTTGACTCATTGGGAAAGACTCTGATGCTGGGAGGGATTGGGGGCAAGAGGAGAAGGGGACGACAGAGGATGAGATGGTTGGATGGCATCACTGACTCAATGGACATGAGTTTGAGTGAACTCCAGGAGTTGGTGATGGACAGGGAGGTCTGGCGTGCTGCAATTCATGGGTCGCCAAGAGTCGGACACGACTGAGCGACTGAACTGAACTGAACATAAAAGAATATAACATGGATAAAAATTGTCACCTATGTGACAGGAAAATTAAAGCAAAAAAGAAAGAAAATTGTTGGTTTCATAGCTGTTAATTCAGAGTAGCTAATGTGTAGTATCTAACTTAGTCAATAAACATTTGTTCATTATATCATTTTTTGCAGGACATTTATTATAGGTTTTATATTGTCCCATATAAAACAGAGTGTTTTCATTTGTGACACCTAAAAAGAACAAGCTTCCCAGGTGGTACTACTCGTTTAAAAAAAAAAAAAAAAAACCCCTGCTTGCCAATGCAGAAGATATAAGAGACATGAGTTCAATCTCTGGATGGGGAAGATCCCCTGGAGGAGGCCACAAACCCACTCCAGTATTCCTTGCCTGGAGAATTCCATGGACAGAGAAGCCTGATGTGCTACAGTCCATAGGGTCACAAAGAGGCAAACATGACTGAAGCGACTTAACATATACACAAAGAGAACAAAGAGCTCATCTGATAATTCTTGGTAAGGAAAACTTTAAATATATACACAAATATGGATTTTTACAGATGCGATAGAAATTTTACACACGATAAGTAAATCTCTCATTGTTTTAGAACATGTAAACTGATCAGAAGGACAGCTGATGGCAGAATGGCAGTCTGGCAGGAGGACATTTTTAAGATAGTGAGGAGTCTAAGAATTAAACCTGAACATCCCAGCAAAATCAAATGAACCTAGGGCATATTTTATTTGAGGGTTTCTTATTGGCTTAAACAGAACTCAGATAGATGGAACTGTGATAAACTGGAAAATCAAAACAGAAGTCGGGAAGCATGGGGTGCTGGTGCTACCGGGCTGGCCTTCTGAGAAAGTCTAGATGGTTCAGCACATGTAGGCATCACATCAGCAACTGGACTTCTGGGTGGGCTCTCGCTACCAGGACGAGAGCGTCCCTCTAGAGCCCTCCTACACTGCGGGCGGGACTGTAAGTTGGCAGAGCCACGGCAACAGACTTACATGAAGGCTCCTCAAAAACTGTCCTTGTCATATGATCCAGCAATCCCACTCCTGGGCATATATTCAGACAAAACGACACTGAAAAGGTATATGCACCCAAATGCTCACAGCAGCACTATCCACAATAGTCAAGACATGGAAACAACCAAAACGTCCAGCAGCAGAAGGCGGGATAAAGAGGATATTGTCCATGTATACGATGGAATGCTGCTCAGTCATAAAAAGAGTGGAACGATGCCATCTGCAGCAGAATGGATAGACCTGGAGACAGTCATCCTAAGTGACACTGGTAGAAAGAGACAAATATCAGATATCACTTACATGTGAAATCAACAATATGGCACAAGTGAACCTATCTCAGAAGCTGACTCACAGACACAGACAACAGACTTATGGTTGCAAAGAGGGAGGGGGTTGTTGGAGGGATGGAGTGGGAATTTGGAGTTAGCAGATGCAAATTAGTATACATAGTATAGATAAACCTCAAGGTCCTACTGAATAGCACAAGGAACTATCTTCATTACCTTGTGATAAGACGCAATGAAAAAGAATTTTTAAAGCATCGTTTATATGTGTAACTGAATCACTTTGCTGTACAGCAGAAATGAACACATTATACATCAACCGGAGAAGGCAATGGCACCCCACTCCAGTACGCTTCCCTGGAAAATCCCATAGGTAGAAGAGCCTGGTGGGCTGCTGTCCATGGGGTCGCAAAGAGTCAGACACGACTGAGCGACTTCACTTTCACTTTTCACTTTCATGCATTGAAGAAGGAAATGGCAACCCACTCCAGTGTTCTTGCCTGTAGAGCCCCAGGGACAAGGGAGCCTTATGGGCTGCCATCTATGGGGTCGCACAGCGTCGGACACGACTGAAGCGACTTAGCAGCAGCAGCAGCAGCATACATCAATAGGGGAAATAAAAAGCTTCCCTCTAGAGGCACACACTTTCACCTTGTTAAAGACCAGCTAATAGGAAGTTATCTTCTCGCACCTCAGCTAAGTAAGCTTCTTTGAGAAATATGGGAGTTTCTGGGCTTTTCAGCAGAACATTTCAAACAGGCTTTTGTCAAGAGCCTAATCTGATTAATTCATCACAGTTAGTGATGTTGACCCTTACTTTCCAGTTGTTCCACTCCACTCCAAAGACATGCATTCTATTATTGTATCATAAAGCTGTCACTGCATTCCAACTTGCCCCTTTGTTTCTTCAAGCAGCTAGAATTATCTCTTTCTGTATTTAAAAAAAAGTATATGTATTATTGTCTTCATATAAAATTTGACAACCCCACATTTTCTCCATTTCTTTCTTTGATAGGTTGGGTTGGCACATTACCGTTCTGCTTGCCTTTATTCAGGGCATTTTCAATTTCTCTTCTGCATAGGGAAGTGATGTGGTGTTCCAGGTGAGTGGGTAGTTTGCCATCCTTAAACACATAATTTCCTACTTGGCTTCCTTATGCCAAGTAGACTTGAACACATTCAATACACTGAAGTGCAAAGGATTTCACCTATTTGCATTTTAAATATTTCATTATCACATGTACCTTCCATAAATCTAGATAATTCCCCTCTGTCCATCTACCATAAGGCTGTGCTCTCAGCAAGGCTGTAGAGCAAAATCAGGGTTAACCAAAGAGGTCAAATACGAGGCATTCTGGCTGAACTAGACGTAAGCTTTAGGTTAAAGAAATCTTTCAATTTCACTCCATGTTGTTTATGAAAATCTACTTTATGGCCTCAGGAGCTATAGAACAAATGTGATATTGCTTTGACTCAACATTTTGTATGACTTTGGGGTCATCATTATGAGTGTCAGTTACTTTTATAACATAGATGTAGACAATTGTAAAAATTTAAGTATATCTGTAAAAACTTTAAAACATTTACCGAGATAGAAATTAAACCAGAAGTAACTTTATTGTTAGGAAATGCCAGCTCTTAGAGAGAGGACAGATTCAGAAGAGCCTGATGGAAATCAGTCTTTCAGTGGCCGTTAGCCCTCCTAGGCCCAAAATACGTTTACCCAGCCTGGACTGTCCCTGAGCCACACAGACTTCTGCCTGCTTAGTTAACAGAGAATTTTGGTAATATTTTTGTTTTGGAAAATCTTGTGTCCAAACATGGGAGGCAAATATGTTGAGGATTTTGGCATAACAACTTCAAAGGATACATATCCTTTCTAGAAACACTTTTTAGCAAAATATGTTCCCAATGAAAATGAATTTTTATTGCTAAGTTTGCATGAATAAATAGCTATCACAAAAGATCTGTGTATTTCACTTCTTAGTTGCTGAAAAATCACAGGATGTTCGAAAAGACAGTTTTTCTTCTGATCGATGCACAGGTTACAAGAGGGAAATTAGAGTGAAGGGTCCAAGGAAAGAAGTAGGACAAGACAGTATGTGCCCTGCTTTGTCAATGAGAAGAAAATCAATAAATAGAACAGGACTAATATAAACAGGCACACTATCTAAATTAGTACAATTCCATAAATAAAGGGAAAAAATACAAAAGAGAGATGCATCAGAAGGGTGCCATGAAAAGAAAAAAGAAGCTAA
Organism: Madoqua kirkii; assembly: GCA_006408675.1. Lineage (NCBI taxonomy): Eukaryota > Metazoa > Chordata > Mammalia > Artiodactyla > Bovidae > Madoqua > Madoqua kirkii. The sequence goes on from SJYC01099792.1 coordinate 14,478, forward strand.
GGTAGAACTATAAAATTTGTTTTTCTAAACCATTTGATCACGTGGTGAGTTACAGTGGAAAGGAACTTAGACATTCTAGTTACTACTGACTAAATTTCTGACAAAATGAACAGGCTCATCAGTTTTGCTGAGAGAAAATTAGGGGATGATTTCTAGTCACACAAAATTTACTGAAAGTCATTTCAGACCTTCTCATCGTGGCCTGACCTTAGTTAGTTCGAACATTCTGCCACTCTGAATCACATTCACATACAAACACAGAAATTCACAATGCAGAGAGCTCCGTAACAGTGAAACTCAGCCATTTGAGCTGTGCTGACATGCACCTTTTCTGAGTTTTGTGCTCCTTTCTTTCTTTATACTTGGCTGTTGTTTATAAGCCTGCGCCCCTTCCTGATGCTACTGTACCACACAGACTGATGGTGCTGCTCAAAAATCAAAGTTAAAGTATTTTTTCCTTTGAGTCAATATGTCTCAAATGGAAATAATTACCTTCTCGCTAAAATTGGTTCCCCTTTCTCCCAACAACCCTGAGTGTGTCCATGGCAGTCACCTACTGCCCATTTAAATGCTAAAATATCTTATATCACTATTGCCACTATTGCCCTCCCTAGACCCTTTCCCCAAATCCATCTTTGATAAAGCCATCAGAGAGATTTTATAAAATGTGCCACTAGTCAAATGACTTACTCCCCTGATCACAGCCCATCAGTGATTCCCACACCCAAACTTTCAATGCCTCCTTAGCAGGCATACGTTTCCCAAACTCCTGGTCCAGCCATGTCTCCAGCTTTAACTCATATGTGCCTGTCCTCCCAGTTTAGGCTTCAGCCAAATCAAACACCCCCAAGTCTCCCACACATACTGCCTCTTTTAGAATGCACCTCAGCTCCCCTCTCACACACTGCTCCTCTGCCTTCTCTAGAAAGATATCACTGACCATTCTCAGCTGTGATGATGTCATCCCCAGCCTCCTCACACCCAAATCTACCCACGATCCCACTAATTACTCTAAAAGAGCTCTTATCATATAGAATTTCAATTAACCATCAGTGATTCCATACACTCACTAAGGGTAAGAATTGAGTGACTTCTCTCTCAATGACTTCAGCATCTATAACAAGATTTAACCGTAAATAAAACTTTCCAAAGTTTCTGGTCTATGACTTATATGATCCACTGGATTTCCAGAGCTAAATTCATTGTTATTCTAATCCTATATAGCTGAGATCTACAGCAGGATATTCATCCTCAGCATTCAGAAAATGTCCTAAAATTTCCACAATTATTTGGTCCTTCTGTGGCACCCCACTTCAGTACTCTTGCTTGGAAAATCCCATGGAGAGGAGCCTGGTGGGCTGCAGTCCATGGGGTCACTAAGAGTCAGACAGGACTGAGTGACTAACACTTTAGATAACCTATACATATATGAGGTCTTCTATTTTTGCAGACTGAGAACTGGAAGCAAGCATGCAGCTGGGTCACAGGTCCTTAGTGCCACTGATGTAATCATGTGACTCATAATGACCCTCTTCTTTCAAAAAGGAGTAATTTGACCTAAAAAAATGTTTCTAACATACTTTTGCTACCCTAGATATGCCATTTGTTCACCAAGCACTCCGCTCCCTCACTAGCTCTCTGCCCTGCCATCTCACGCCTCTTATTGCCCTCTGTGGCAGGTGTGATAGCAGCTTTTTGCTCTTCCTTTTCTTTCTGTCATATTCCTGGAAGTGCCAACCCCCGTGCCTCTTCCCAGTTGATAAGCAGCTCTATAGACCTGTCACATCGCATGCGAGTCTGCTTTGTTGAAAGAACTTGGGATTCTGTCCATGGTGTTCTGGCAATGGCAACATCAGCTGCAAAAAGGGAGAAGAAAGCGTCTGCCCTCTGAGAGGCTTTCCACAGGGAGCAAGCAGGAGGTGGGCTGGTTGCCCAGGGGCTGGGCTGGTCGGCGGAAGCCTCTGTCCAACCCGAGCTGAAATGTCCAGTGGGACTCAGCCCTAGGGACGCACGGTTGGACTAGGGAGGCCAAGTGGAAACAAGGAACCATTCCAGTCTCATCTACGTGGTAAAAATAATGTGGTTCAAACCTGACTGCTTGCTTGCTTAATCACGCAGTTGTGCCCGACTCTTTGAGACCCACCGGATGGCAGATCGTCAGGCTCCTCTGTCCATGGAATTCTCCAGGCAAGAATACTGGAGTGGGTGGCCATTTTCTTGTCCTCAAATCTAATTAGGCTACTTGGCAATGTTTGTTTGAAATGCATGGCAGCATTAAGGATTTTTTTTTTTCAAATCATCTTCATTTTTTTTTTCTTTCCTTATATTGTTTGTTCCAGAACATCTAGACTCATTAACTGTTGTCAGAGCACTCTTTCTGAGTAAAATGTCACCTGTTCTGAGTTCACAGGGTCAGTCGATCTATTTCCTATGTGCTCTCTCTTCTTGCCTTGTCTTCCAGCACCCTGGGCTCCAGAGGGAACTTCCCTATTCCGTGGATGATCCAGAGCCCCCAGTCCCCTTCCCAGCAACCAAGAAGCAGAGCCAGGGTCCTTAGCAGGCCCTCTGAGGAGAGATGATGAACAGCCTGGATGCAGGGAGCAGCTCTCCTAGGGGCAAAGAGCTGGACCACCCAGCTGGGCTGTGGGCATGCTTATATGACTGAGGACGCAGGGCATTAGGAATGGCCCCAATCCCACCTCTATTTATTCCATAAATAACAACCTATAAATAACATTTGGCATTCCTATTGTAACAAAATTAATTTTTATGAAATAAATTATATTTTAGGGTCTAAAAAAATTTAGTTTGCAAAAAAAATGAGAAGAAAGTAAAATGTAAATGAGATGGTATCATTCCATTGTTTAAATACTGAAGGGACCCACATATCTCTTTAGGATAAAGTGATCTTCCTTACTTAATGTGCATCCAATGCCCTTTAATGTCTCATCTTTCCAGCCTCTTCTCCTGCTGTAACTTCCTTTATGCCCTTTAATCTAGAATGTAGATCAAAAAGACTCTGGAAATTCTCCCTGTTACACCATGCGCTCAACTTGCCACACTGTTGCAGAAGGTACCCTCTACCTGTGATGCCTCTCTCTGCTTCCACCTACCAGCTCCTCAAGAAGCCAGCCAGGGGCCACCCTCTCTGGGATGCCTGCCTCACTGTGCTCTCCTCCCACCTCTGTCCCTTGATGTTCTCTGGCTCGTTTAACTGACAAAGCACCTCAAATATACCACTATTGTGACACTTCCTCCTCTGCCTTCCAGTGTTCCGCCCGCCCGGTGGTTGATATCTGCCACTGAAGTATGGTATGGTTTAGTCGCTAAGTTGTGTCTGACTCTTGGGACCCCATGGACTATAGCCCTCCGGGTTCCTCTGTTTGTGGGATTCTCCACGCAAGAATACTGGAGTGGGTTGCTATTTCCTTTTCCAAGGGATCTTCCCAACCCAGGAATCGAACCCGGGTGTCCGGCACTGCAGGCAGATTCTTTACCGACTGAGCCACAGGGGAAGCCAGAGTATAAACTGTCTCAAGAAGGAAAGCTTCATCCAGTTCCGCTGTCAGAGCACTTGATAGCATCTCAACAACTGCTGGTTGAACCAGTGAATGTAGAGTGATAAGAAAATATCCACCAAAGTTAGATTTTGCTGTTTGAATACTCTACTGGAAAATATTACGGTTATTTTTGCAAAACAGATAAAAGAAAAAAATTTCTTTCACTCAAACAAAGGAATTTTCAGTTTAAATGATGGCTCATCCCAGGCATCCTTCAAATAGCAAATGCTTTTGGTGCATTTCAGGGTTTAAATGATGAACCACTTGACAAGAAAACTAGGAGGAAGAGAAACAGAAAGAACTTGAACAGGAAAATGCCATCCCTTCTGAAAATAAACCAAATGAAAGAACATGCAAATAGCAATGAAATGTGCTTCTGAAGACTTATCAAGGGAAATATGACTCAGTTTACCTATTTGATTTGCACACATTTCAGAAAAATGGTCATTGTATAAAATAATGATGAACTGGTATCCAACTTCACATATAAACTCCTAGAAGTAAGTTTTATAGTGTGTTACCTTTCCTCTTGAGTGTATCGATTATAATGAAATAATCTGATTGTGTCCATCTTCCAAGCAAGGTAATAAACTGTTTGAGACCCTAGCCCATGCCTCATTCATGTCGATACTATTAGGACTTAACATAGTACCTGGTACCTAGCAAATATTCTGTTTATTGTACTGCACTCTATATTGAAATTTTATTGTTCTAATATGTCACATCCAGTATATAGTAAATTTATCCCTTCAAAAGGTCTGTTTTTAAACACATGTTTTGTATCTCAAAATCCAGAAACTGTGAAATATATTTGAGAATACTCCAAACGAAGAAGTATATGTATTTGTTTTCCAACTTCTCAAGTTTCTGGAGAAGAATCTTGACAACTTCATTGCATATAATCCTACCCTCAGGTTCTGAGACTGTTAAGATTGGAATTATCTCTTTAAAAAATCAAGTTCTTAATGTATACTGTACAATTCAAATCTATAATACTAGATATCAAGAAATGCAATGTTAGAGTTACAACAATTTATTTTTAAACCTCCTACTTTGACAACTAAGTGTTAAATATTATCTACTGAATGCATTAGCAGAGCACAGAGAAAAAGCACTCCATTGTGGCTGCCTCAGGGTATCAAACCATCTCTAACCTATTTCAGATTCCTACTTATGAAACTGTGGGTGGTAACAATCTGGGTACATTTTTTGCTTAAATCTTTCACAGATACAACATCTGTCAAACAGCCAACATGCCTGACCCAGTTGTATTGAGTAAGCCCTGCAGATTATTTGTCAAGCAAATTCAGTAACCCAATATTTGTTTCTTTATTTTAAAATTTAATTGGTATGCAAATAGGGCCACAAGACAGCATTTGTGCTGGATACAGTTGTCACTTCAGATTCTGGAATGCTCATTATCATGCTTACAGATGTTTTTTCCCCACCTAACATCTGCCAACACTACCTAAACCCCAGGAAGTCCCCAAACCTGTGCAAACTTCCTCTCACTGTGGCTCTCTGTCTCTGTTATCTGCTCCATGCACACTAATTTTGTGCATCTGAGGCCTCTGTACGCCAGAATTATGCCTGCTTCCTAACACTTCTGCCTCCAGAGCTTTAGCTTTGAAATTGAACAGACAAAGAGCCAATTTATCATAGGATGACATGTGTCATTTCTCGGTATTACCAGAGGAACCCTGGTATGCACCGTCTTTATCCTTTTGTTGTCAGCATGCCCGAGACAACACAGGACAGAGAAGCTATTAGGTTTTTAATAACATGATATATACTTTAAAAATAAAACATTAACTACCATCGTCTTCACAATGCGGTGCTAGATCATTCTCCCTAAGACGAGAATTTCTTTGTCAAATACTCATCTGTCACTCAAGAATACATCCTGGTGAAATGCGAATAGCAAAAAAAAAGCACTGGAATATGTTCCTTCAAAGATAAAGATAATGCTTTGTTCAAGCCAACAGTTTACTCCTTCTCTCTCTCTCATTTTCACGTAAATTCTAATCAGGCCTAATGATGGTTTTCTCTTGAACACAGTATAAATTCACATCATGTGGCTTTTGTCAACAGATATAAATATCCACGAGCATCCTCATTCCATCTTCTACTCACTAATGTATGTACTTTTAACATCCTAGTGATGCATTTCTTACTGTGTTTCAAGATCAAACATACACCAAATAAACACAGAGATAGCAATATTTCAAACATAAACCTAATAGCCGAAAGGAACCAAGTTTAATGAAAAGCCCAAAACTGGAGGCAAAACTTTCAACTGCAACTGACTAGAGTGCAGTTGAAAGTGACATCTTCTACAAAGATCTACTTTTTATTAGGAACAAACATTTGTTCATGCCAAACCTGGCATCTAGATGCTCATTTCAGTGTGCAATTAATTTTGATTTCCAGATTCTTCTGAATACTTTAACATTTGCAAATCTGTTCCTCACAGTAAACAAGACCTAAGCACTAGCATTTTTTAGGTTTTATTAACATGTAATAGTCAGGTAAGAAGTACCTATATGCAAAACTCACTTGCATCTATATGACTAAAGTAACAAACTTTGGAGTAACAAGTCCTGCTGTTCAAATCTGATGATAGATTTGCCTGACTGAGCACAAGCCTTTAGTAAGAAATGCTTTTAAAGAATATTTTATTAATATTAATTCTCTGTAGTGTAGCTTTCCCCTATCACCAAATGATATAACTGAATGGATCTAATAATTAGAAAATGTCTTAAATCCCTTCCTATGAGAGTCACAGAAACTCCACGGGTGAAGTCCGAGGGTTGCTATATGTATCAGAATCTTCTACTGTAGTACAACTGTTTTACAACGTAGTGTTAGCTTCCGCTGTACAACATGAATCAGTTATATGTAAACATGTATCCCCTGCCTCTTGAGTCTCCCTCCCACCCCAGCTGGATCTGATCCCTTTAGGTCATCACAGACCACCCCACTAGCCATCTATCTTACACATGGCAGTATGTACATACCTATGGATCTATTCCTATATCTGTATTTATCTATCTATTTATCTATCTATATTAAATGCTACTCTTTCAATCCATCCCACCCTCTCCTTACCTCTCAGTGTCCACAAGCCTATCTCTACATCTGTGTCTCCATTCCTTTCCTGCAAACAGGTTCATCAGTATACCAGTTTTCTACATTCCATATACATGCATTAAAAATTTGAAGAGAAGACCATCATTCTATCAAACATGTACATCCCCATTAGGGACCTCCAGAGCCATAGGAGCAAGCTGCCAAGCTCCTGTTGCTTGTGAACCCTGGATGTCTATTTATCTATAGCCAAGGGAAATAATGCCAAAGAATGCTCAAACTACCCCACAATTGCACTCATCTCCTATGCTAGTAAAGTAATGCTCAAAATTCTCCAAGACAGGCTTCAGCAGTACATGAACCATACAATGGAAAAGACTCTGATACTGGGAGGGATTGGGGGCAGGAGGAGAAGGGGACGACCAAGGATGAGAGGGCTGGATGGCATCATGGACTCGATGATGTGAGTCTGAGTGAACTCTGGGAGATGGTGATGGACAAGGCCCGGCATGCTGCGATTCATGGGGTCGCAAAGAGTCGGACACAACTGAACGACTGAACTGAACTGAAGGGGAAAAAAATGTGGTCTCGTAACAAATCAGGGCCAGGGATTCGCAGTCACAGCAGTGTCTAGCAAACACTATGGGCTCTCTTCTTACAAGACACAAGAACTGCTCTGGATGGTGCTAATGCAAGGCTTGAGCAGTCCCAGAAGCAGCATGAAGAACAATGTTTAAGTACCACTTAGCTCTTTATCCTAGGATCAAAAGCAGCAATGGCTTCCATATCCCTTTTCCACTTTCATCTTGCATTTTTAAAAACATTTTAATTAAGAACTTTTCACACAAAGCACCTAATTAGGCATTGTGACATACTGCTTCAGTTTGGGCTGTCATGGCAAGAACACCATCAACTTGGCAGCTTGAATAAGAATTGTTTAATTCTCAAAGTTCTGGAGACTGGGAAGTTCAGTATTAAGGTGCTGACAGACAGAGAAAGAGATTGGGCATGGTGAAGAAGCGGGGGAAGTCTCTTCTGATTCTTCTTATGAAGAGACTCATCCCAATCATAAAGCCTCCACCCTCATGACCTAATTTGGCTCCCCAAGCCCTGCTTCCTAATGCCATCATATTGGGGGTTATGATTTCAACATATGAATTTCAGGGAGGACACAAAAATTCAGTCATGAATTCAGCCATGGCTTGCTGTCATGAGTAGAATCTGCATTCCATGTTTATTCCAAGGCTCTTCAAGCCACAAGAGTCTCATGCTATAGCTAAGAAGTTCCAGTAACCCATCCTTGCTTAACCAGGCCACGTAATTTCATAACTCTGGACAGCTCATGCTCTGATCTCTAACATACTTCCTGCCATCTTTGTCTAATAGGCCTTCAACAGAGGTTCTTAAAACACCTACTTTGTACCAGTGTGCTAGGCAATAGGAATACAAAAACAAATGATCACCAAATCTCTGTGTTTACTCCACCCTGGACTAAAGGTGGATATGAAATATTCTTGAACAATCCACTCGAGTTTTTCTCCACGGCAAATCCTTTTCCAGGCTAAAGAAAGGTCTTTTTCCAACTCATCCTCAGAGGATATGTGCATTTGGCACTACTCATCCAGAGCCTTGTGCCTTTTTTGCATCTTTACCATTTCAGCAACTAGATTATGTCCAAGGGCAGACCTTTATATCCCTTGTTAAAAGTTTTCTCATTCCTCCTCACTTATGGTAGGCACTTTATAACAAGACTTCATTTAGGAATTTTACCTAGTGCTTGTAAAGTACCAGACACCATGCCAAGTTCAGAGATAACTGGTGGAAAAAAAAAAAAAACATTACACCCATCCTCCCCAGGAACCTCTCTGAAAATGGTATCGTTTCGTGAGATGTAGAGACACGGAAATGTCATTTGTAACACCATATGATAAACTAAGTAACACTAACGCAGGTGTTTCTGGTGTGTCTGCATAATTCCATACAGGGGGCCACGGGCTTGAGCATGGGCAGAAGCCAGTGGAGAAGGTGTGGCTGGGTGGGAAAACTGAAACCAGAAGGGAGCATTTTCTCATCGTCTGCCCCACCATCTTCAGCACTCATCCCAGGACAAGGGCAGAGAGTGCCAAATACTCACAACAAAGCCCGTGTCTCTGGATCATTAATGTTCTAAATTCGGCATCTTTCACTTCAGTCTCAGTACTGTTACAGAAGGGTTAAAGGTCTGTTCTTAAACAGACAAAAAATATCATATATTTTTCATATACATTGTATTTTAATACTACTATTTAAAATCAGCAATATCTATAAGTTCTAACAGGTGTTCCTACTTTTTTTGATAGATGCTTCCTTGAAATACTGAAGTTTATGATGAGCCGCAAGGGTTTAACAGGATGAATCTTCTCTTCTGGGTGGACAAGAACATACATTAATTATACACATGCCAAGTAGTCACAGACGCCTCGTAAAATTCCTCAAAACCTTTCATATGGTAAGTCATAGAAAATGTAACATTTTTGAGTAACAAAAGACATGATGCATCCCAAAATTCATATCTGAATCATAAAATGTGAATATGCCAAATGAAGCTGAAGCCTAATATTTTTAACTTCATTCACTCAGTGCAGATGAACATTTACCATATTCCTAGTTCTAAGCAATGATTTTCATTCATTAAGCAGCAAAACCACTTCTTTCTGCAAGAAAGTATTGAGCCAGAAACAACAGAAATGTGTATTTGTAATATTATGCATATAAACTTATTGGCTTTGAAAGAATTAACTTGTGGATCAATAAAGGAAAAATTCATTACACCAATCCACCCCAAGTAACTAGAAGTAAACAAGACCATCAGTCTAACCTGAAATGGAATTTACTCCAGTACTGCTACAGCCTAAAACAAATCATAAAATGAAATCAACACACTGTACACGAAATTTTGCATAAATAATCTGATAGATTCTAACACATTAGGGCTGTATATGTACTAGACTTTCAGGCTGTATGAAGAATGTTGAGATCAATGGATGCTGATGAGCAATATTTAAATGAATTTCTAAATGACTATAATAAAAAATTTAGTTGACTCAACCCCTGCTATTCTGGGCTGTGAAGTTATGAGCTCTATTTACCTGAAAGCATGTATGCCTATTAGACTTGGCAGGAGTTTCTCAACCTTGCTATTAAGTAGAATATCTATTTAAAATGAACCAAGCATCAGGCTACACCAAGTCTGTTACTTCAGAGTGGGATAAAGCAGCGTGCCGACCTCATGTAAATGAGGCAAGAGGCAAAGAGAACAAATCTTCACGGCCCTCTTTGTAAGCAAAAATTCTTCATCAAATGTGGCCAGCATTGACTTTCACAGGTATTAACTATAAAATGACTAAATAAGAAGTGACGCAGGAAAAAACAAAATGAATTAGAATACATTTTAAAATGCATCTTTCAAAAAGCTTCCACACCTTCCAGGAGGCCAAGAAAAATCTGTGCAGCTAATTAAGAGGTTATTGGTTAAGTGGGGAAACTGAAAACAGAAGGGAACATTTTTCTAAGAATCTATAAAAGAAGGGAAAACAACGGAAAGAGGACACTGGGGGCAGGCGGAGATTTAGCCCTCAGTGCCACCAAGAATCAGAGGGAAACAACTTGATTAAAACTCAGAAAATGGGACCAAACCACGCAAATGAGCAAATACAGAGGCAGGAAAGAAGCTGGTGAAATAGAGAAGTCTGTAGAAAAGATAATGACAAGGATTAAATGACAGTAGGGAAGGCACCAGAGTGGGTCTTCTATTAGCACAAGGGGATACTAAAAATACAAGTGTTTATCAGGTTACAATAAAGGCAAGATCAACTCATAGCTGAGAATCAAAAAGGAGATAAATACTCTTGCAAAAGAAAAACTTACAGTTAGTAGAAAATGCTGTACTAAAATTCAGTATAGCGAAGAGTTTGCTTATAGACCGACTCACTTTTAAAGCATTACAGAAATTCAATATTGCACTTACAGGGCAAATGTAAATAGATATGAAATTCACGATTTCCAATGTATAAGAGAAGAAATCTGCATCTTTAAAAATGCATCTTTCAAAAAGCTTCCACACCTTTCTTGAGGCCAAGAAAAATCTGTGGAGCTAATGAAGAAGGGAGTGAAATCTGTAAGACATTAGTCTAGTATTTATCATCAACAGAAATTAAATGAGGGCAGAAAAAAGAATTTTTAAAATGGTATGAAATATGACAAAAGAGAACTGTTTGTCGAGAACTCAAAGATAAGAGCTGAAGATGCAAATAGATGATGTATATCAAAGTGATTTGTAAACTCTGTAGTATATGCTAACACTAAGCTTTATTTTTTCAAGTAGACCCATCAACAGTGAGAGGAAATAAGAAATAAATAACTCTAAAAGTGGATTTATTCTTTTACCTTTAGTAATAAAATATTAATTGTGAGAACTGGGGAATTATGTAGGTTTTTTTGGCAGAAAATGAGCAAAAGAAAAATAGCAATTAACATTTAAAAGTCATTAAATTAAATGTCAAAAATTGATAACACATCAACAATCCGTCAACACTTATTTATGGGTTATCTGCTCTGAGTCCTATATTCTGCTTTGTGATGAAAAGATAAGGAGGACTGAGAACCATTCCTGATGCTTCATTTGAGGACTTTGGGGAGAGCAGTAAACTCACTGTGTTAACAGGATCACAGAATTGGGCAGTTCATCAATCTAGGTAGGAATATATAATTCCATCAGTTCAGTTCAGTCGCTCAGTTGTGCCTGACTCTTTGCGACCCTATGGACTGCAGCACGCCAGGCCTCCCTGTCCATCACCAACTCCCAGAGTTGGCTTAAACTCATGTGCATTGAGTCAGTGATGCCATCCAATCATTTCATCCTCTGCTGTCCCCTTTTCCTCCTGCCTTCAATCCTTCCCAGCAAATACTTGAAGAAGTGAAGTGAACTTAGTCACTCAGTCGTGTCTGACTCTTTGCGACCCCCCAGTCTGTAGCCTACCAGGCTCCTCTGTCCATGGAATTCTCCACACAGGAGTACTGGAGTGGGTTGCCATTTCCTCCCCCCGGGGATCTTCCCAATCCAGGGATCGAACCCGGGTCTTCCACATTCCAGGCAGACTCTTTAACCTCTGAGCCACCAGGGAAGCCCTAGTGGGGTTTTGCCCAAGCAAATACTTGGGCACTCCTCAAAATAACACCACAAACAGAGAAACAAATACTTGGGTCCCCTCAAAAGATAGCACCACAGACGTAGGAAGAAGAATAAGATATGAATATCACCAGGTGATTTGTTTGAACAGTATTACCATTTTCTCAAGAATTTCAGAGAGATAAACAGCCAGATGCACAACCACTGTATCTGCGTGGATCAAAGGTAGGTTCTTTTGCGGTTATATTATGATTTTTAGGTTCACAATGAATTTGAATCAGTTTATTTGCAATGACTTAAATGTGCCACGCCACATAGAGCTTCCCAGGTGACTCAGTGGTAAAGAATCCACCTACCAAAGCAGCAGATGTGGGTTCAATCACTGGGTCAGGAAGCTTTCCTGGAAAAGGAAATGGCAAACCACTACAGTGTTCTTGCCTGGGAAATCCCATGGACAGAGGAGTCTGGTCGACCACAGTCCACGAAGTCACAAAGAGTTGGACAGGACTGGGTGACTAAGCACGTGCACGTGGACACACATACCACACACTTCTTACTCTGGAGTCTCCACATGGCTGTGTCCCTAAATAGCTGTGTACCAGACAGCTACTGTCTGGGCTCTGGGAACACCTCCATCTGCCTGCTCCCTCAGGTCAGGGTACTTGTGATATTTACATTCCCCTTTTGTTATAGCTCTAAGATGCCAGGCTATTCCTTGACATTTGTGGCCCACACCTTTGCAAAGAGCCTTCTCATGAAAATCTTACAATTTCCCAGGATGAATGGCTGACTGTTTCTTCCTGGGGCCTTTACTAACACAGGGTTTATTGTCAAGCAGTTTACAATTCTGAGAAAGCAGGAATCGTCTCTGTAGAATAATGGGAAAGCAATATAAGACCTCCTTAATGAAGAACTGTATGATGTAACAGAAAATATATTTTTAAGAAAGGAGGTGTGAATCAAACAGGAAAGCACTGGGGAGAATTTCTTATTCTAGAAAATTAGGATGGATTTCAAGACACAGAGAGAGAGGGAAAGAGATGAAAGGGATGGATTTCAAGCTACGAGAAAAGTCACTGTTAAAGAATAACCTGCAGATAAAATCAAAGACTAAAAGTGAGGATGACCATACATATCTCAGGTAGTCCAGGACATTCCCAGTTCATGCCTACAGTCTCAGCATAATTCATTAACAGTAACAAATCATATAGCACTGCTTTCCAGAATGTATCATACAGTATAAGTCATTTTGAATTCCTGAGCAGGAGTTACTCTAATAAAAGAGGTATTTTACTAAGATACACTTGGCAATGGTATGCAATATGAACTTCAGATAGAAGGGGAATTTTAGAAAATAATAGAGTTTAGATAGCAGAAGAATAATTTGACGAAAAATAATGATGATATGAATGAAAGGAGAAATGTTAAGAAAATTAAGTTGCTTTCATAACAAAATCTTCCATGTATTCAAAATACTAATATAACCAGTTGTTCTTTGTAACCTCAACTCTACTGAATCTTATTCAAATAAACAGTCTTAACAACTCAAAGAAATTAAAAGGAATTAAATCTTTTCTTCATGCATCTGTTCATCAGGTTAGTTTATGACCTTATCCCACTCGCTGCCTCTCACCCTCTGTTTCAGGATTCTCACTCTCACTTACCTCGTTCCCTGTGTCAGAGGCAAAGAGAACTTTGTCCTTCTGGAAGTCTCCCCTTCACCCCAATTCCAGAATGATTTTGATTCAAGCCTGATCTTAAAATGGAAAAGCTTTAGCTTGCTTTATTGAAGTTATCGCATCAGAAAGCTGAGGTATCTTCAGGTGATATTTTTATAAACACTTTTAAATTGGTATTAAAGTGACATATGCATAAGTTGATAAAATAATCGGAACCATATAGAGACCCAAATTTCTATCTTATTCCCTATTTACCTCCTTTACCCTGCAAAGTAAACCTCTCTTAATTATTTTTGATTTGAATTCCTCACACAGCGACTCTGAGACTTTAAATAACACACTTATGCCATTTGTATTTCATTAATTTCATGTAATATCTAATGATTTCCTGCTATAAAACAGAAGGATCGAATACGCTCGCAATATCTCCATTCCTCTTCTTGTCCTGCAATATTTGACAGAAAAATTATTACTTTAAAATATTTTGTTAGTAACTAAGTAAATTTAAGAATGCTTTTAGACTTTTGTAAATTCCAGTGTCAATTGACTCTTTTCTACATGAAATGATGATGTTAGTACCTAAATCCTTTCTTCCCCACATTCCTTCTCTATTTTCCTTCCTCTGCAGTCACATTTTCACTTTTAACTTTTACATTATCCACATTGTTTATATTTAAATGGAATTTTTAAAAATGATGGGCTTTCCTCATGATTTGGTTATAGGCTGATTACAAAACTCAAAACCAAAGAATTATATGTATGTAACATTAGCTTTCTTCACTATAAAGCCAAGTGGTATGCAAACATGGTGTTTCTTCTCTATGTGTGAAATATCAGGGTTCTTCTTGATACCTTGAAAAATACTCCTAGCATCAAAGGCAAATAAATATTCTGCTCTTGCATTCCCCCAAGTTATTAAAACCAATCCATATTTAGTTTATTTTTAACCATAACTTTGTTTCAGAGGTAAAATATTTGACTGTAATATACTAATCTTCTTAAACAAAAATGAATGTGTCTTTAGTACATCTTCAAGATTATTTAGATTCTCAATATGTCATTTTTCACATGGGAATTCATACTTTCCTGAAGATCACCCTTCCCACATATATATAGTTGCCGACAAAGTCTTGGGAAATTACAGCATGACTTGAAATCAGTCCGTTCCACCATGTAAAGTAGTGTAAAGCAGCTATACTACAATAAAATAAATAGAAAACAAACAAGCAAGCAAGCAAAGAAACACAAATTGATAGAATAAACTCACTGTTTTTTTTAATCTCATAAAGAATTTGAAAGGATACATGTGCCCCAATGTACAAAGCAGCATTATTTATATCTGCCAAAATATGGACACAATCTAAGTATCCATCACTGATGTATGGATAAAGAAGACGTGGTATAGATGTATGCAATGGAATGCTGCTGCTGCTGCTAAGTCGCTTCAGTTATGTCCAACACTGTGTGACCCCATAGACAGCAGCCCACCTGACTCCCCTGTCCCTGGGATTCTCCAGGCAAGAACACTGGAGTGGGTTGCCATTTCCTTCTCCAATGCGTGAAAGTGAAGTCGTTCAGTCGTGTCCGACTCTTCACAATCCCATGGACTGCAGCCTACCAGGCTTCTCCATCCATGGGATTTTCCAGGCAAGAGTACTGGAGTGGGATGCCATTGGCTGCTCCAAATGGAATGCTACTCACCCATTAAAAGAATGAAATTTTGCCATTTGTAACAACACAAATGGGCTTGGAGGCCATTATGCTAAGTGAAATAAGCCAGATAAAGACAAATACTGTATAATATCACTTATGTGTAGAATTCAAAAAACACAGCAAACTAGTGAATATGACAAAAAAGAAGCAGACTCACAGATATACAAAACAAACTTGTGGTCATCAGTGCAGGGAGAGGGCAACATAAGGGTGTAGGAGTGGAAATTGTTGGGTGTAAGATAAGTTCAAGGATGAATTGTACAACATGGGTAACACTACTGTTTTGTAATAATGGTAAATGGATAATAACCTTTAAAATTGCATAAAGCTTTTAAAAAGTAAAAATAAAAATCAAGCAAATAACCAAATATTTAAAAATAAAAAAAAATGCTTTTCTAAATCCTCTACTTCTGCCCACTGCTTAAATGTTGAAATTTCCCCAAGTCCTTTCCTCCTGATTCACAACTCTTTTAGTCCTTCATAAGCTGTACCTATCCACAGTTTGAGCCAGATATTGATGATTTCCACATCTGTATTTATAGCCAGACTTCTATCCTGAGCTCTAGGATACTTTTCAAAGAAACCAAAATTCTTTCTTCTCAGACAAAACCCCAAAGGAATAGACTAAAACACATCTCTACACATCGTTAGTTCCTTCAGCTCTGGTGAAACAGACTGATCACAGTACATGAAACCAGAAACTTTAAGTTACAGTATTCACTGACCATTACAATTTTGGCATGATTAAGATGTGAAATAGTTTAAAGGAAATTATGATGGATGATATTTTCCATTCAATTGGGGAATAATATCTCAAGGGAATTTGTGAATAGTTTAGGACCAGGAAGCTGGCTTGTGGGAAAAATAGGATTGAGGGAAAGTGTATTTCATACATCAGCAAAAAGTTCTCTGCTGCTGCTAAGTCTCTTCAGTCGTGTCCAACTCTGTGGGACCCCAGAGATGGCAGCCCACCAGGCTCTTCTGTCCCTGGGATTCTCCAGGCGAGAACACCGGAGTGGGTTGCCATCTCCTTCTCCAATGCATGAGGGTGAAAAGTGAAAGTCAAGTTGCTCAGTCGTCTCTGACTTTGCCATCCCATGGATTACAGCCCACCAGGTTCCTCCGTCCATGGCATTTTCCAAGCAAGAGTACTGGAGTGGGGTGCCATTGCTCTAGTGGGTACAAATTGCTAGTCTGAATACCGATGCTAGCTCAGCTGGTTAACCTAAAATGGTTAATACACACGTGTTGGGACTCCATAAGCAGATACTATAGTTTCATTGTGTCTAGGGTGGGGAAAAAAAACTATACTTTTTAAAATCTCCCAAGCAATTCTGATATGTTGTATATTTTAGATTAGGATAGCACTGCCCAATCTGTGGGCAATAGACCACTGGAAGTTATTGCCAAAGTACATTTTTTTTTACTTATTCTCTAGGGGCTAAAATAATGAATGTATTACAAAATAATTTAATATTTTTAAATGAGTTACTGAATTCACAGTAGACTTTACTACTTGCCCTACCAAGCTAAAACTGAAACTGTTCTTTTCTTTTAAATTGGAAGGATCCCTTGAACCTGAAAATTTTAGAAAGTACTATCTATAACACTTGACTTCAAATATTTTGGATATTTGTTTTCTTTTATTAGAATTTCCAATTTGCCCATGTTACAATAACACTTTGACCTCATTATTACAAAACAGTTATAATTTAAAGGAGAAACAGGACTTCACTGATGATCCAGTGGTTAAGAATCCATTTTGCAATGCAGGGGATCTTTGGTCCCAAAAGATCCCACATGCCACGAAGCAACTAAGCCTGTGCATCACAACCGCTGAAGCCCATACACCCCAGAACGCGCACGTGGTAACGAAGAGTAGCCCCTGTTTGCTGCAACTAGAGAAAGCCCATGGGCAGCAACAAAGATCCACCACAGCCAAGAAGTAAAATAAATAAATAAATCTTAAAAGCAATACAGGAGAAACGAGAAACAAAGTAGGCAATTTATGTATTATCCTTTTGAGAGAAAAATCACGGAAAACACACTGAAAAATGAAAATCCATTAGTTGTGTTTAGAAAAAAATTTTTTTAAAAAGTGTTTAAACCTACCTCATCTAGCTTCATAATCTAATTAAGTGAGTGAGTGTTTCAGAACTAATTTGTAAAGGAAAAGCACACAAAGGTTAAAATTTGTGTAGTTACAAATTATTAGTATTTACAATTAAATCAAAGCTGCATAAAATCTAAGCAAATGGCAATCTCTGACAAGCAACTTATTATCTAGAAATATATAAAAAGATTGATTAAATTCTGCATGCCTAAATCTCATCTAATTTAAATCACAAAGCACAACATTAGCACATTCAACAGTATTCCTTAATACTGAACAGTCTAATTCAACTCTTAAATCTTGATAGATTGATAAACCTTCAGTGATCATACCCATGATAATGGATAATCTCTTCTGCATAGCATCAACATTTGGAAGGACAGTCAGATATACCTCATAATAAAAAAAAGGAAGCCGGGGTTATTAGAAGATTGTGAATCTGCTGGTGTCTAGAAGACTGTTCAACATAGTTTTGATTTTCCAATTAAGCAGTCACTATTTAGCTTCAGCTTCCCTGAGTGGCTTAGCTGGTAAAGAATCCACCTGCAATGCGGGAGACTTGGGTTTGATCCCTGGGTTGGGAAGATCCCCTGGAGAAGGGAACGGCTACCCATTCTAGTATTCTGGCCTGGAGAATTCCATGGACTATATACAGTCCATGGGGTCACAATGAGTCAGACACGACAGAGCAACTTTCACAGGCAGACTTCAGAATGAGGGTTGGGAAGCAAGTGGTTTATTTGGCATATAATCTCAGGAAGCAGACTTAGAGAGTGAGACAGAGAAGAGAAGAGGCCAATATAGAGTGTGTTGCTAAATACTTACCACGGGACACGGGGGCTCAATCCTGCAGAGTACTGTCAGAGAAAACGTGCCACAAAAGACTGTGAAATATCTGTCCACCAACTCCTATTCTTCATTCTTAACTCTCTAGCACTTCTCTCCTGCCCAATACCCAGGCTGATCATGCTCCTTAGCTGAGAAAATGCCTTGAGGTAGAAAGATTCCAGAAGCCTTAAGGAGACTGAGAAACTGTCTGCAGGTGACTTCTTGGGTAGACAGGAGATATGAGCAGGAAACCACGCGTGCCAGCCTCAGTCACCAGTCTCTTGATACTATATACACATCAGCCAGGCAACCAGTCAATTCCTCTTCTCTGTGCTCTCCGCTTCCCCCACACTGTAATCCATCTTCCCTGCCTCTCCTCTCCAATGAACCAATGGGATAAGAAAACTACTTAGGCTTTCTAACATGCACCTGTATTGACCTGAGATACTTCTGTTATTTTCAAGTATTTTATGCTCGTATTTAACAATTATTCCCTCTAAGTAAATAGAGCATAGAAGAAAACATAACTGGCATTAATATTAGTGTATGAAAGTCAGGAAACAATTCAGCATTTTTTTACCTTAATCTGTCCCAGAAAATCCTTGGTCATCTTTACATAATCACAGTCACTACTAAACTCCAACTTCAAAAATAACTTGTATCTGCTCTTGCAGATCCCTTGTTTCATCTAGACATCTGCCAACTTAAATACCCATGACCTGAGCATATATCAGATGTAAAGGTTCTAGACAGATGATATTTTATTAGAGTTAGGTTCATATTACTGTTCTCCAGTTGCTGGTTCCTAGATGAGACTTCTCCATTTCTTGGAATTCAAACATTTACTGTCTTGATCTCAACTGTCAGTTTATCTCTCACCGCTGGATTTTTGCTGTCTTGATTCTATCTGACCTGGGTAATTAAATAACCCTCAACCTTCTTTTCATGGTCTAAGGTCTGACCTCTGAAAAGTCTTCCAGTATACTGGCTAGTTCTGGCTTCCAAGTTGGGATGCCTGCCTCACTGGCATTCAAATAGCTATTATCTAAAATTTGAAAGCCCAAATAATATAAAAGTCCAGTTAAAACAAGTATTTATTAACTACTATGTGCCATACATTGTTGTGGGGATGAAACACAGCAATGAGTAACAGATCAACTTCTAGCTCTCAAAGAATTTAAATTATCTTAAGATGATTGGTCAAGCAAGTGCCTGGTTGAAAAACATATCCACTGTTTAACACTGGAAAAAGGCAACTAAAAAACAGTTTGCAAGACATAAAATACAAGCCTTCTGCAGCTAAAGTATGGAAAATAGTCATTAATTTTCAGATTATTCCAAAAGAATCTGCCAAAAATCTTTGAGAAACAAACGGAAAAATGAGAAAAATATTTGGCCTGCCTGTGGTTTAAAAAACTTTTAATTATTATTAAATACCTCAAATTGTACCATACTAATTTTTTAAAGATGAAAATGGGATATTTGTTTTGTTCATCCATTTACCCATTTAAGACATAAATTTTGAATGTCTGTTCTGTCAAAGGAGCCTGATGGGCTACAGCCCATAGGACTGCAAAGAGTTGGACACAACTGAAGCAACTTAGCCCACACACTATGTGTCAGAACAGAAGAGGACACTGCTTCATGAAGCTAATTTTCCAAGTAGAAGGATCCAGAGACTAAATAAGTGAACAAATAATGTATGATAACATATGCTGCTGCTGCTGCTGCTAAGTCACTTCAGTCGTGTCCGACTCTGTGCGACCCCATAGACGGCAGCCCACCAGGCTCCCTCATCCCTGGGATTCTCCAGGTAAGAACACTGGAGTGGGCTGCCATTTCCTCTCCAATGCATGAAAGTGAAAAGTGAAAGTGAAGTTGGGTCTGACTCTTAGTGGCCCCATGGACTGCAGCGCACCAGGCTCCGCCACCCATGGGATTTTCCAGGCAAGAGCACTGGAGTGGGTTGCCAATGCCTTCTCCGATGATGTGAAGGAAATAATCTGTGTTCACTGACAGAGAAAAAGGAGCTGGGGTGGAGGACAATTATTCACATAAAACAGAGACTGCCTCCCTGACAGTTGAGCATCAAGGAGTGACAGTCCTTGCATTCAAAATGCAAACATAAATGCGGTATGCGTGAAATACTCTCACCTCTGCCCTTTATTTCACTCTCCCACAAAATTCACCTTTGTTCTAAAAATTTCCAAAGTTAAAAACAAGAGAAAGTTTGAGTGGATGTGAAACAAGCACTTGGAATATAATCGTTCTTTCAACATTAATTATACTGTACATTTTGAGAAGCTATAATCAAGAATTGAAAGCTGCTTTTTGTCTTAGGTTCAAAATCATGAAGCAACAATTTTACACAGTGAATGTATCATTGTAAGAAATTTGGAAACAGAAAATAATGACCTGGTAACAATTTTATACATGACAATAAGTCCATACAAGGGATATTGCCTATTTGCTCTTCTAAGTTTATTTGGTTGATGCTCTTCTGGGGACAAGGGAGATTAGAGGACAAATTGAGGAAGGAGCAATAATATAAGCATTCAGCATAAACAAATTTTAAAGGAGCTTTTGAGAAATCAAATATGACTCTGAAGCATAAGAACAAAAGTTATTGTCAGCCAGGACAATTTTCAAAAAAATTATTTTGTTTATATCCACCAAAAAATAAATAAAATAAACAAGCTATCCACTGCTAACACTCTGTTGACCTTATTGATATGTATAAATGCAGGTGTTGTCATCTTTGTATTTTTATATTTTCTAGTAATCTTATACATCCACATTTTCCCAAGTATCATTACAGTTCTTTTCCCTACTTCCTGGTACTTAAATGAAAACACAGGGACATAGAGGCCAAAGACCATGTCTCTTTTCAATCTTAGTTTCATTTGCATTAATCAAAATATTTAATTCATAATAGGAGATCAGTTCAAATCCTGAAAGATGATGCTATGAAAGTGCTACATGCAATAAGCCAGAAAATTTGGAAAACTCAGCAGTGGCCACAGGACTGGAAAAGGTCAGTTCCAAAGAATGCTCAAACTACCGCACAACTGCACTCATCTCACATGCTAGTAAAGTAATGCTCAAAATTCTGCAAGTCAGGCTTCAGCAATACATGAACCGTGAACTCCCTGATGTTCAAGCTGGTTTTAGAAAAGGCAGAGGAACCAGAGATCAAATTGCCAACATCTGCTGGATCATGGAAAAAGCAAGAGAGTTCCAGAAAAACACCTATTTCTGCTTTATTGACTATGCCAAAGCCTTTGACTGTGTGGATCAAAATAAACTGTGGCACATTCGGAAAGAGATGGGAATACCAGACCACCTAACCTGCCTTTTGAGAAATCTGTATGCAGGTCAGGAAGCAACAATTAGAACTGGACATGGAACAACAGACTGGTTCCAAATAGGAAAAGGAGTACGTCAAGGCTGTATACTGTCACCCTGTTTATTTGACTTATATGCAGAGCACATCATGAGCAATGCTGGACTAGAAGAAACACAAGCTGGAATCAAGATTGCCAGGAGAAATATCAATAACTTCAGATATGCAGATGACACCATCCTTATGGCAGAAAGTGAAGAAGAACTAAAGAACCTCTTGATGAAAGTGAAAATGGCAACCCACTCCAGTATTCTTGCCTGAAAAATCCCACGGACAGAGGAGCCTGGTGACTACACTACATGGGGTCGCTAAAGAGTCAGACACGACTGAGAGACTGAGCATGCACACAATCCAGGAAGGCAGGGAATTATCAGACAGAGGACTAGGAATTGCGCACAGTGATTACAGATTTAGAGAGCTAAGTCCAAAAGGGTATATCACAAATGTCAGAGGCTGCAGTCAGGGAGAACTCAGTCACTTTCAGAACTGGTAGGAACTGAGCTAAGGAGTATGCAGAGTACATCATGAGAAACGCTGGGCTGGAAGAAGCACAAGCTGGAATCAAGACTGCCGGGAGAAATATCAATAACCTCAGATATGCAGAAAGTGAAGAGGAGCTAAAAAGCCTCTTGATGAAAGTGAAGGAGGAGAGTGGAAAATGTTGGCTTAAAGCTCAACATTCAGAAAACTAAGATCATGGCATCCAGTTCCACCACTTCATGGGAAATAGATGGGGAAACAGTAGAAACAGTGTCAGACAGATGGTGACTGCAGCCATGAAATTAGAAGACGCTTACTCCTTGGAAGAAAAGTTATGACCAACCTAGATAGCATATTCAAAAGCAGAGACATTCCTTTGCCGACTAAGGTTCGTCTAGTCATGGCTATGGTTTTTCCAGTAGTCATGTATGTCTGTGAGGGTTGGACTGTGAAGAAGGCTGAGCGCCGAAGAATTGATGCTTTTGAACTGTGGTGTTGGAGAAGACTCTTGAGAATCCCTTGGACTGCAAGGAGATCCAACCAGTCCATTCTGAAGGAGATCAGCCCTGGGATTTCTTTGGAAGGAATGATGCTAAAGCTGAAACTCCAGTACTTTGGCCACCTCATGCAAAGAGTTGACTCATTGGAAAAGTCTCTGATGCTGGGAAGGATTGGGGGCAGGAGGAGAAGGGGATGACAGAGGATGAGATGGCTGGATGGCATCACTGACTCGATGAACGTGAGTCTGAGTGAACTCCAGGAGATGGTGATGGACAGGGAGGCCTGGCGTGCTACAGTTCATGGGGTTGCGAAGAGTCGGACACGACTGAGCGACTGAACTGAACTGAATTATCCTGTATGGGCTTCCCTGGTGGCTCAGACAGAAGGAATATGTCTGCAATGCAGGAGACCCAGGTTCGATCCCTGGGTTGGGAAGATTGCCTGGGGAAGGGAGTGGCAACCCACTTCAGGATTCTTGCCTGGAGAATCCCTTGGATAGAGCAGCCTGGCAGCTACAGTCCATGGGTCACAAACAGTTGGACACAACCGAGTGACTAAGTACACTTGCATACACTATCCTGTGTACATCTTTTACCCTCGAAAAATTGTAACTCTTTGTATGTCCTTCTTGATAGAGCCTCACTCCAAGACACCATGGATCCTGAGTGCCCAGGGTCCCCTGAAGTCTGACTGTGGAAGCCAAAGGGAGTCAGCCCCCACTGAGTTTTCAGGGAGCCCATGGTCCATCCCTGTGGTCCATCCTCATGGTTGTACTGGGGTGGTTTTAACTTTCCACATGAGCACATGTGCCCCGACAGCATCTGCATATCCATCAAGGATACACATGTCCTAATATTGTCAAGAAACAGTTTTCTCCCATTTGTGGATGTTGTCAGTTACCTGTCTGAGAATCTGTAGACACGTTCCACTTGTGTTGTACAGATGCTTCAGGGATTCCAGCTAGAGAAGCCAGAGACTGTCCACAGTCACAGAGAGTTCACAGCCCAGAGCAGGGTGGCAGTGGCTGACATATCCAGGCCAAAGAGCGGAGCCATTTGGGAAGTTTTGTTTTGTTTTTTGTTTTTTTTTTTAATCAAAAAGTGTGTGTGTGTGTGTGTGTGTGTGTGTGTGTGTATGTGTGTGTGTGTATGTAAATACAGGTGTGTGTGTGCATCACATTTATGTCTGGTCCTACCATATGTTCACTGAAATCGAATGTGTGCAGGGATCTGGAATTTTAAAAGCTTCTCGTGGCTCTGGTGAGTGGCACAGTTTAGAAACTACCGATCTGGAATCCATGGCACCAAGCAGAGTGTGTGAGAGGGGAGGTGGAAACCTGAAATCCACAAGACTGTGAAATGCCTGCAGGAGGGCTGTGTCTTCTGCATTCCTCATTTGTGTAGGCTCTGGCCAGGACCCCCCCACCCATGCACCTGGGAAGACCCTTCACTCCTGAGCTCTGCTGAACTGAGCTGAGAGTGATACAGTTAACTATGCTATGCATCTGGGGTGAAGGATGCTCTGTTTTCTTGACTGAAATGAGAAGTAAGAAATGTTACACAGAAGGGGAGCATTCCAGTGTAAAGAGAACTCATGTTTTGGAAGCCTTCTCAGGACTCAAATGTGTAGCCAGCCCTGTTGGTATTAGGATCACTATAATACCTGTCCCGGTACATTTAGTATTCTTGAAAAGATAAATGAAGTAAGAGGTATGAAATCTGTTAGTAAAAGAAAAGTCATTCCAGAAATGAGTGATGGTATCCTATAAGTATTTCAAGAATGAACCACTTTTCTTCTCTTTTTTGTCTGGCCTTCAGTAAGTTCTAGCAATTCCCATTCAGTACTGCTGAGTCCCATGGTATCAGAGGCGTGCATTGACTGTGAAAACCAAATTGTGTTTTGAAATCAAACTGAAATGATTTTCTTATTACATGCTATTTGGATTATCTGTCCTATTGTTATCCTAAATAATGGAAACCTGAATGTGGATGATAATAGTAGTGATATCTTTGTGACGATGTGTCTGGTTCAGAACACTTCTGTGTTGAGAGGAACAAACAAAATAATGTATATAAATGTTGGAGATATTTTTATGCATAATATTTTCAGGAAATCTGAAAACCTGAGTACATAATAATTATATATTTCCCTGCCTTAGAATTCAAGTTGACACTCTCTTCACATTCAAGATAACAATCGTTGCCTATTTTACTTCAGGAAAATACTAGTGTATTCTACTTTACCTAATCAAGGGATTTGTATTCTGGAAAAGGTGGCCAAAATTAGATTGCTAATGTAAAATGGTATTTTTATATCATGGTCTTATAGATAGTTGGGATGTAAATTGCAACATTGCATGTATAAGTAGCCCAATCACATGATTGTGTTTTTATTGAAATTTGAAAATCCTGGCTGTGAGATCACTCTTAAAGATGTCTCAAGTCAATTGGACATGTAAATCTCAAGAGTATCATAAACGATCCGCAAGATCATTTGTATGACACTAGACTTTGTATAATTGTGGGTCTCATGCACTGAAATCCTTTCCTTTGGTCATAAAAAGGAAAAGTTAAGATTTGTATATCATATTTCTAAAATTCTTCTATTTCTAGGGGAAACTAGATGGTTCATTCTTGGGGAAAAAACTGTTTAACCAAGTCCTCTCTCCCTTGGGAATTTGTATTTTTCTTCTTTCACCTTTGTTTCTGTTTATTTACTTACTTATCTATTCACTTCTGCTCTCCTTTCAGTGTTGGACATTTTAATAATTGAGTATTGATTTATCTTCATTCTTATTCATGTAGTAATGAAATAATCACTTTAACACATAGTATCTTGTACTTTATAGAATGAATGTTTTGGTTAACTTGGACCTCAGTGAAATGCCTCCTTTATTCCCATGGTTGTGAGTTAAGTCTCATTAACATAGTTCAATACACTTTATTGATAAATGAAATGTAATAGGATGTAGCCAGTGTGTTTTGTGGATATGTAGTCCTTGAATAGAAACGGTCATCTATACTTAATATAGTTATGTAAACAGCTATATTAATAACTTACATAGTCAGTGCTATGTAAATAATTGTAAATACAATGGAAATGCTATGTAATAGTTGCCCCCCAATGGCAGATTCAGGTTTTGGCTCTCAGAATTTTTTTGAAAATATAGAATTTAAACTTTTTTTTTAATACAGAATTTAAGCTTTTCTTTTCTTTCTTTCTTCTTTTTTTTTTTTTTTGAAGAATAAAGTTTCTAGAAGTTTTAAAGAATATATTTTCCAGCCAGGGTTGGTTTGAATCTGCAATGCAGCACAGAGGATCGACTGTACTTAAAAATTTCAACTGAGGTTATGGACTTTGTGAGGGATTGGCTCAAAATGTATTCTTTGAAGTTCCAGAGTAAGGCTTAGGCAGAAATGTGCTATCAGGTGTGGGAGAACTTAAGTTCCTTAAAAGTTCTGGGCTTGGACAGTCTTCAGTCTTACTGCACTTAGTTTGGAGGAAAATACACACTCCTTTTAATTTCAACAAAGGCTAGGTTGCAGCTGTCAACTATTGATTCTCTGTACTGGAAAGTGGAGTAGTGGTTTTAAATATTGCCAAAGGTAGTTTATATTTTACTTTGAAATAAAACCCTTGGGGAGCAAGTCTGCCTTCCTTATCCTGTCGGTCTTATACCAACACAAAAATATATTTATTTTCTGAACATTTCAATGAACATTCCCGGCAAGATGCCTGACTGACAGAGGATGGCTTCCTGAGTTTAAAATTTTGTTTGAAATGAATTTGTAAGGAAGCAAAATATACGTGTGATTTGCTAAGGAATAAGTTAAACTATGAGAGAAAATATATGCATATATAGTCATCAGGCAAATTCTTCTTTTGAAGGGGTCATATCTTAAAGCTTTTGGGGGAAACTCTTAGGGGGTGGGACTGTGATAATCTACCTGTCTGTCTATTTCCAAAAGTTCACAGGGAAAATAGTCCAGATTTGTCATAGTTCTGGCAGGGTCTCCAGTGGAAAACCATTGGCAATTGTCCATTATTTTGGGGGTTCAGCTTCCTGTTCCTTCCTCCTTAGAGCTTGCCAGTAGTAAGAAATTGACAAATGGTCAGAAATGTGCCTTGGGTGAAGACATGCCCCTTGCAATGCTGTGTTTTCTTCAGACGATGAATTGGCTTTACACAGAATACAAGCCATTGGAAACATATGGTATGACAGTTGGCTGCAGAATTTGTTTGTTTGTTGTAACTCCAGAAGCTGCTACTGTTTGGCGTTGACATGCCCTTGAAAATCCAAGATGCTTTGGTCAATGTGTTTGTCGTGTTAAACTTCATGTAAATTTTATTGGGACATTTGTTGTATGAGACAGGCATCCCTTCTTTGTTTTTAAATTTGAAGTTGATCTGAGATGAAAGGACAAGATGCAATTTGTGAAGCCCAACAGTGAAAGTACTTAGAGAAGCTTTGTGCAAAAAATCAGGTTCATTGCTTTTTAGTCACGTGGCATTATTTTAAGCCCCTTGAGTTGAAAAGCAGATTATACAGAAAGTGTTTCTATCGACGCTGAAGCTCATGGTAAATTGTAAGTGATCATAATGTCAGTAAAATTGTATAATTCAGAAAAGATATAGGGGTTATTTTGGAGCCATTTTTTCCGCTTCTTTCCAAGAACAGAATAATTTTATTTCTAACTTTAGGTCAGATAGATTAAGGCATTTGGGCTCAAACTGTTGCTTAATGAGAGGCATGATTAGCACCTGATTATTCAGAGAGCAGTTTGTAGATTTTCTGGCACAGAGTTGCTTAAAATTCTCTGACATAACTGCTTCTGAGGCTACTGGGGCAAGTAATAGTTAAACTTTCAAGATTCTGAGAAAGGAGTCACTCTAATAAGAGTTTAACACCCAAAGTACCAACATTTTGAATTTAGCTTTATTGAGAGGACCTTTTATTTCCTTAAAATGAATGATGCTCAAAACAGAGATACAGTAGACATAATTTGAGTTTCCCTTTTGACTAACGATTCAGATAACCAGTTCCTATGAGGGATGGTGACTGGAGGTCTAGTTCCTGGAGCAGGTGCAGGCACCCAGAGGTGAAGAGGATGGTGTCCTGGACATGCTTTCTCACAAACCCCCAGCAGGGTCCCTTCCTTTTTCCCTTTAGAGTCACTTTCACATAAAGATGGGTGAGGTGTGAGACTAAATGACCCTCTGGTTTGCAAGATTCATTTGTATGTAATATTTAAGGAATACCTGGGTCTGTTTATTATTGTATAAGGCTGTAAGTATAAACCAGGGCTGTCTGGGGACTAGTAGTTTCGACTCCTAGGCTCAGTTACCCTGCATCATGTGGAATCTTCCTGGACCAGGGATCGAACCTGATTACCCTGCATTGGTAGGTGGATTCTTAACCACTAGACCACCAGGGAAGTCCCTAGATGTGATTAACATTTAAATCAGGGGACTTTGAATTAAAATGAACATTGAATTCAGTAGACTGTGAGTAAAACATTGCCAACGTGGGTGAGTCTCATCCAATCAGTGAAAGTTTCTCTGAAGAAGAAATTTTCAAAAAGACACCAGAGAATTCCTGCCTGAATTTCAAGCTTGCTGTTCTGTGGACTATCACTTGCCATCCCCCACAATTACAGGAGAGAATTCTTTAAAATCTCTCTCTCTCTGATATGTACCATCATATAACCAATGTATGCTACTGGTTTTGTTTCTCTGAAGAGCTCATGCAATGCCTATTATGTAGACATAAGCAAGGCCTGGAGAGGTTAATGAACTCATCTAAAGTCAGGTTACGTGGTTCATGGGTGGAAAATGGTTGATTTGAGCCTTGATTTCTGGACTCCGGATCTCAAGCTCTTGACCATTAAACTCTGTTGTGTCTTAAGAAAAAAACATAAAACAACCACCAAAATCCCTCTTGTGATTTTTGTTTCAACTGGGTCTCTTTCTTGCTGAGACTGTTCATTGTTACTGAGAACTTTAAGCTATTTCTGAACATCCACTGAAGTCTTTGTGATGATTTTTTTTTAATCAACATTATAAGTGTGAGACTAAATGACCCTCTGGTTTGCAAGATTCATTTGTATGTAATATTTAAGGAATACCTGGGTACTGTTTATTATTGTATAAGGCTGTAAGTATAAACCAGGGCTGTCTGGGGACTAGTAGTTTCGACTCCTAGGCTCAGTTACCCTGCATCATGTGGAATCTTCCTGGACCAGGGATCGAACCTGATTACCCTGCATTGGTAGGTGGATTCTTAACCACTAGACCACCAGGGAAGTCCCTAGATGTGATTAACATTTAAATCAGGGGACTTTGAATTAAAATGAACATTGAATTCAGTAGACTGTGAGTAAAACATTGCCAACGTGGGTGAGTCTCATCCAATCAGTGAAAGTTTCTCTGAAGAAGAAATTTTCAAAAAGACACCAGAGAATTCCTGCCTGAATTTCAAGCTTGCTGTTCTGTGGACTATCACTTGCCATCCCCCACAATTACAGGAGAGAATTCTTTAAAATCTCTCTCTCTCTGATATGTACCATCATATAACCAATGTATGCTACTGGTTTTGTTTCTCTGAAGAGCTCATGCAATGCCTATTATGTAGACATAAGCAAGGCCTGGAGAGGTTAATGAACTCATCTAAAGTCAGGTTACGTGGTTCATGGGTGGAAAATGGTTGATTTGAGCCTTGATTTCTGGACTCCGGATCTCAAGCTCTTGACCATTAAACTCTGTTGTGTCTTAAGAAAAAAACATAAAACAACCACCAAAATCCCTCTTGTGATTTTTGTTTCAACTGGGTCTCTTTCTTGCTGAGACTGTTCATTGTTACTGAGAACTTTAAGCTATTTCTGAACATCCACTGAAGTCTTTGTGATGATTTTTTTTTAATCAACATTATAGGCACAGACACTTCTCTCAGAGAGTATGTGGTGTTCTTAAATCTCCCTTGTACACACTTTGGTCAGGGCATGTGATGGAATATCCCTGTGAATTTTCCAGAATTTCTGGCAGATCTTTCAGGGGAGGTCCCCTCCAGCCTCCTGACAGATAATCGGTATTAACATCACTTTTGTGCCAATTCAGAAGTGACAGAATAGGCTGGTGTGTGCCAAGCCTGCTGGAAAGGGTGACCCTCTGGACATAAATTGTACCAGCCATGATAAATACTCAGACTTTCATTTTTACATTACAGTGAGAGTACATTTCTGTATGGAATTTAGAGTTGAGATGAATATTTTGAGGCACAGAAACCTGCGTGGCTCAAAGCCACAATCGCTGTGATCTCACAGTTTCTGTGTGTCCTGAATCCAGACAGGGCACAAGGGCAAAGGCTTGTCTCTGCCCCGTAGTGCTGAGGCTTCAGCTGGAGGTCAGGCCTGATCTCATGAAGGCTTGTCCACTTATGCATCTGGCAGTTGATGCTAGGTCGACTGGGGCCCTGGCTGGAGCTGCTGTCTGGAGCACCCACATTGGAAGGAACCCCAGGCCACATGGGGAGATCACACGTGAAACCAGGTTCCAAAGGCCAGTATCCTGGTCGGGAGGGGTGGCCACTGCCCTGCATTTTATGACCCAGCCTTGGACCTGATGCAGCATCATTTGCACTGCAGTTGCAAAGGCCCCCAGGGTTAAGCTGAGGGATTGTAGAGTCTACTTAACAGTGGAAGTATGTCATCATTGCCTTTTAAGGAAGAATTTGTGGCACAGGGTATATATTGGTGTGGTCATCCTTAGAAAATACAGTCTGCCCAGTGTCCTGGGACCACAGCCCTTCATATAACATCCCTCCTGTATGTAAAATACTTTCACATCTTTCCCAAAGACCTGTAAGTTTCAGCTCATTAAAGCATCAGCAGGACTTCCCTGATGGTCCAGTGGTTAAGAATCCTCCTGCCAGTGCAGGGGACACAGGTTCGAGTTCAGGTCCACAGGGAGATCTCACATGCTGTGGAGCAACTAGACGTGTGAGCCGCAGCTACTGAGTCCGGGTGCCTAGACCCTGGGCCCCACAACAGAGCCCACCACAGTGAGGAGCCTGAGCGCCACACCTAGAGAGCAGTCCTCAGCCCCTGCAACCAGAGAAAGCCTACACACAGCATAGAACACCCAGCGCAGCCAAAATTAATAATAAATAAAATTATTTTTAAAAATAAAAGCATCAGCTCAAAGCCCAGGGTGTGGGGAAAAAAAAGTGATAGTTGTTCAATCGTGTTTAACTCTTTGCAACTCCATGGACTGTAAGCCCGCCAGGCTGTTCCGTCCATGGGATTTCCCAAGCAAGAATACTGGAGTAGGTTGCCATACCCTCCTCCAGGGGATCTTCCCAACCCAGGGATGGAACCTGCATTGGCAAGTGGATTCTTTACCATCTGAGCCACTTGGGAAGCCCAGGACCCACCATCTATATCAGATAGAGGTGCAGAAGAGGCACCTCTGGTGTGGTTTTGTGAAGCTCAAGTACAGGTCTTCTCAATCAGAAGACCTTTGAACTAAAGGACATATTATCTGCCCTCTTCCACCAACAGGCAATGGTAGGGCAGGCACAGGAAAGCCTCTGATGGAACCTCCATCCAGAAAGTGCTGAAGCAGGAAGCACGGCAGGATCCCTGGCGCATAGAAGGTCTGAAACACCACCTGGCCTTAGTAGCCACTGCTCAATCCTGGTGGAGTCCTATGGCAGACATGATTCTCTGTGACCCTGGGCTTTGATCTGAGCCCGTCTACCTCTTCCATAAGAAAAAAGTAGTTTTCCCAGCCTGATTTCTCCTTATAGTAGTTTGAGCATCCAGTGGCTTCTTTCCCTTAGAACCATTTCTGTCCAGTTTAGTTGGAGCTGGCAGTTATTTTCAGCCTAGTTTGCTTAAAAATCTGAGTCTTCCTGAAATTCCCTCCATAGAACAAAAGCCACACCCATAAATCTCTCTGGGATCAGCCCTGGGATGTCACCCTAAGGTGTTTAGAGACAGTGTCCTCGGCATCCGTGCCTTACATCTATGGGCCCAGCTCTCCAAGGTAGTGATTTAAATCTTTCTGAGATGTTATTAAAGGGTTTTATAGGGTGCCCTCAGTTTCATCAGTGAAAGTTGTTTTCTGGTGGAATTTGTTATTATCTCTGTTAGAAGAGGCGTACTACAAACTAAAAAAGTTTGAGGTCCTAAAATTACTTTTCCTGAGACAACAGTTAGAGTACGACCAATTGTGTGTTCAGCCAACTGTTGTTTTGCATGAGCTTTCACTGGCTGAGTCACGGATGAAGGTGTGACACCTTGAGAATTTCATGAAAAGGTGAAAAAAATGCCCAGACCTATAGGCTTCACAGAAGCTCAGTTGGGTGTTCAGTCATTTTTTCATGGAGTGATGGACACTTGTATTCTCACTTATGCAAAAGTATCTCACTTTCTCATGACTTTACACATCACTTTCTCATGACTTTACACATCCCAAAGGATTTGTTACCATCAGTTGAGTTATCATTTGGTATCACACTTTTTCCTTTTCACTGAGATGTCTTCCTTCATTAGAAGAGGGGTGAATTGTCACACACTAGGACTCATGTTTGTATGAGCTTTGTATCGGGTCGTGAAAGCATCTACACTGTTGTGTGTTCTTGGCACATTGTCCCGAGACTATTGATAGATGTTCCAGCTCTCTATGGGAAATGTGGGTTCAACTTTGTACCCTTGAGACTTTGAGACTCTTTCTTCTCCAAAGCTTGTATTTCAAAATAAGAAACCAGTTCTTGGGTCAAATGTTATCCATCTGTCAGCTCAGTAAAACCATCAATAATGTCACTGACTCGAAGAAATGTTAATATGTTTCAACCAGTTGAAACCAAACTGTCAAACCAAAAACCAGTTATTTTATCTTTCTTAGCAAAACTGCCTTATAGCCAGTCTGTCATGCAGTGAAAATCTTTTAGTGAAAACACTTGTAGCAAAGATGTGATGAACACTAGGGTACATGTGTCTTTTAGAATTGTGGTTTTCTCAGGGTATGTGCACAGTAATGGGATTGTTGGGTCATGTGATAGTTTTATTCCTAGTTTGTTAAGAATCTCCATACTGTTCTCCATAGTGACTGTATCAATTTACATTCCAACCAACAATGTGGTAGCTTCCCTTTTCTCCACATCCTTTCCAGCTTTTATTATAATTATGACTGGTTCACACTGATGTATAGTGGAGACCACCACAACATTGTAAAGCAGTTGTCATCCAATAAGTAAATACCAGCAAAAAAAGATGCCTATGGTGAAAATACTGGACTGGGATCCAAACTTTTTGTTGGTGAAAATAGTTCAGTACACGGAAGCCTAAATATTTATAGGATCAATGAAACAGCCTGTTTAGTGATATTTTTGTGTAGCTATTGATTTGTCCATTTTACAGTTATAGACAAAACTCCCTTCTACCATGAGGTTGGCCATACCATTTTTACTTTGTCTTTTATCTTTCAATAGCAGACATTTAGAAGCAAGAGTTTCTTTCCCTCTTTCTAGAATCCCTGCAGCGTCCCTGTGCAGAGACAGGGCACATTGTTGCAGGCTGGGTCCCCAGGGATGCAGATGAGCATGCAGTTGTCTTTGGGGGGAACGCTCTTAGGATCAGAGTCTAGGGAAGGGAAGGAGAAGGGAGGGGAGGGAAGCAGCTCTACTTTCCTCTCTGCCCAGTCCTGTGATACAGAATCAACAAAGGCTTCCATTGACCCCATCTGAAGCTCTGAAGCCTCAGCCAGCCCCGTCTGAAACATTCAAGTGCTAATGCCCTTTCAAGAGTTGTCCCGGGTTGAGGTGCAGAGGGTGAGTCTTTCTACCCAAGGGCTGACCAGTCACTGGATCTGGTGGATCCAGGTTGTCTTGGGTGACATCACTCTTCAACCAAGGCAGTGATAGAGGCTAACAGCTGGTGGCCACTGGGATTTGCTGCAGCTGGCGTAACACATCCTTCAGTCCTAGAGGTGGGCAGGGATCTGGAGAGTACATCAGTCTCCACTACATGTACCTAAAACACAATGGGGTGGGGGAAGGAGAGATGAATTACGCGCATGTGGCCATGGTAGAGATCTCATAGGATAGAGCAGATGGTCTTTGGGGTGGATATGTTTGTTTGCATTACTAAATCAAGGAAGAATTTTCTTTGGGGTGGATATGTTTGTTTGCATTACTAAATCAAGGAAGAATTTTTGTTTGTTTTTACTGAAGCATAGTTGACATACAATGTGTTAATGTCTACTGTACAGCGAAGTGACTCAGTGATACACATATATACATTCTTTTTGCATCCTTTTCCATTATGGTTTATCCCAGGATATTGAATATAGTTCCCTGTGCTGTACAAATTACTGAAGCATGTTGACATACAATGTGTTAATGTCTACTGTACAGTGAAGTGACTCAGTGATACACATATATACATTCTTTTTGCATCCTTTTCCATTATGGTTTATCCCAGGATATTGAATATAGTTCCCTGTGCTGTACAAGAGGACCTTGCTGTTTTTCCCTCCTGTGTGTAATAGTTTGCATCTGTTAATCCCAAACTCCTGTGGTCCCCCTCACTGTCCCTCCCTCTAGACAACCACTTGTCTGTTCTCTGTGTCTGTGAGTCTGTTTCTGTTACGTGCTTGCATGTCCAACTCTTTGAGTGGACCCCATGGACTGTAGCCCACCAGGGACCTCTGTCCACAGACTTTCCCAGGCAAGAGTATTGGAGTGGGCTGCCATTTCCTTCTCCAGGGATCTTCTCCATCCAGGGATCAAACTCAAGCCTCCTGCATCTCCTGCATTAGCAGGCAGATTCTTTACCACTGAGCCACCTGGGAAGTCATTTCTGTTGCTTAGATCAGTTCATTTGTGTCATATTTTAGGTTCCACATATAAATGATATTTATATCATATAGTATTTGTGTTTCTCTTTCTAACTTACTAAGGAAGAATTATTTTTATTTCATGATGCAGGGAATAAAGCAGTGTCTTCCTTTGCACAAGAATTATAGGCAGTTGAAACACCTTTGACTGTTTTTCTGTTTTCCACAATGCATAACAATTGTTTTTCTCTAGAAGGTCAGTGCATCACCCGGTAGCTAGCATCTGATGCTATGCCTTCATCCTTCCGCTAGGCTGGTGGGCTTCCCTGGCATCTGAGCAGTAACCTGTGCCCAGTGTCATTGTTACCCCCCTCAGGTTGCTCATAGTTTATGTGTCCTTGTCCTACGGTGGACTGGAAAGCTGGGACCTTGCTTCATACTCACTGTATTTGCCACCTTTATTCTGAGCTGGTCATGTCCTTCCCTTCCCTCCTCAGCAGACCCTGTATCTCTTCATGTGTCCTGGCTGCAAGAGACTTGCATAATGTCTGCTGGAGGAAAGTGAATCCAGAGAGTCAGGTTTTCATTTTCCTCCCTTCTTAGATAAGTCACATATCTCAGAGTAAGGTTGGCCTGGCAGAAACAGTAGGAAAATGGTGAATTTAGTTTAACCGTTCGGATTGTCATGCTGCTGATAAACCTGACTCATGAGATAAAATGCAAACCACCATATTTCACATGAAAAAAAAAAGATGCATTTTACTGTCATTGTCTTTGTTTTCATTAAGTTTCGAATGACAAGGAATTGCTTAAAAGTAAAATTTGCTTTGAGGGTCTTTTTTTTTATACTGAGGGCTTCCCTTGTGACTCAGCTGGTAAAGAATCTGCCTGCAATGTGGGAGACATGGGTTCTGTCCCTGGGTTGGGAAGATCCTGTGGAGGAGGGCATGGCAACCCACTCCAGTATTCTGGCATGCAGAATTTCGTGGACAGAGGAGGCTGGTGGGTTACAGTCCGTAGGGTCACAAAGAGTCAGACACAACTGAAGTGACTGAGCATGCATGCATGCAAGCATGTTTATCCTTACTGTATAAAAAGTGAAGAGTAAGTGAAAGTGAAAGTCGCTTAGTCCTGTCTGACTCTTTGTGACCCCATAAACTATACAGTCCATGGAATTCTCCAGGCCAGAGTACTGGTGTGGGTAGCCGTTCCCTTCTCCAGGGGATCTTCCCAACCCAGGGATGGAACTCAGGTCTTCCACATTGCAGATGGATTCTTTATTGTCTGAGCCACCAAGGAAGCCCACGGCTACACTTACTGTTTCTAAAATGAAATATTTACATTTTTCTTTTAAAACTGGGTTGATTTATTGAATGAAGTAGCACATTAACTTCTGGGAATTAAATAGCTTTCCCTGTAAATGTGGCAAATTTCCTTATAATGAACTATCAAGGGTGTTTCAGCCTTGATTTGGCTTAGGAATAGGAAAGTTCTTGGTTCTTTTCCTCTCTGGTCCCCCAGGAGAGCATGTGGCTGACTTGGCTCTATCTGAGATGGCATCTGTCTCATTAATATAAATATATTTTTGTAGAATATGTTGCACTCAGAATGATTCTGACTTTGCCTCTTACCTGTGAAATGGATTTTCCTCCAGTGGCCAACTGTGATGTTTTGCTTATTTCTCTTTGCATGGAATCCTTATGCTTACCATTGCAGGCAAAAAGTCTCATCAGTTTCAGTGGGGATCCAGACTGTTTCAAGGTATCAGGAAAGTGCTGTTTTCTCAGAGAATTGTGGTGTGTCTTTTAATGACTTTTTCCCTATGCCTTCCTCCTTCACCTCATGCTTACCCCCTGCCCTTGCAGTCTTTATTAAGGAAAGAGAATGAATCCTAGATTTGTCTGCCTAAGAATATATAGTTGAAAATTTTCAGATTTGGTAGCTCTCTAAAAATATATGAGATTCTAGATCCAATGCTTGAGTGGAAGTTGAACATAAATGTTGACCAGCGCATTCTCCAGACACAAGGTGGTCGTTATGCTTTTCGTCTGTGTCTCAGTTTAAATGAAACGGATGAAATTAGGTTGTCCATTGATATGTGTGTTTGTGGCTCTGATATGTGTTTGGAAACACCTTAAAATAATGAGATGCCAGTGAAAACTTTGGGGCAAATTTAAAAGCAAAGACTAGCCACACTGCAGAAATCAACAGTTAGATGCACCTTTACCTAGCAAGGGCTTTCCTGCTGGCTCAGAGGGTAAAGCATCTGCCTGCAGTTCAGGAAACCTGGATTCACTCCCTGGGTCTGGAAGACCCCCTGGAGAAGGAAATGGCAACCCTCCCCAGTACTCTTGCCTGGGAAATCCCATCGAAGGAGGAGCCTGGTAGGCTACAATCATGGGGTCACAAAGAGCTGGACACGACTGAGAGACTTCACTTTCTTTCACTTTACCCAGCGAAGATGGGGTGCAAGATATAGGGATGCCAGTGTCAGCAGAAGTAAGAAACTCGAAGGAAACTTCCAGTGTAAACCAAGAACTTTCTTTAAGAATTCATGATCTGAAGGATGCTATTTATGTTCATATTAATTATGATAATAATAAGAGTTGGCTAATATTTGTTGAGAGTGTACTACATACAGATAGTAGGATGTACTTTCCCTAAAGACTTCCATGTGTTCTGTTTACATCCTCACAGCTCCCCATGATGTAGGTAGTAAAATGATCCCCCATTTGGACCAGTAATAAAATGAATTCTTATGCTGTCTAAGTTTTAACAGCCAATTTGAACTGGAAATGGCAACCCACTCCATTGTTCTTGCCTGGAGAATCCCAGGGATGGGGGAGCCTGGTGGGCTGCCATCTGTGGGGTCGCACAGAGTCAGACACAACTGAAGCGACTTAGCAGCAGCAGCAGTAGCATAGCTAAAACTATACTAAATATACATGAGGTTGATCTCCACTTCCAAGGCAGAGATGTCAGATTGGACTAAAAAAAAAAAAAAAAGGAAAGACAGTTTTACTGCTTATGAGCAGGGTATCTTAAATGTAAAAAGAAAGGGTGAAAATATAAAGTTGCATCTCCTACACCAAAGGAAAACTAGCATATTTGACTGAAATCAGAAAAAAAAAAAGGATTTAAGGCATTTGTAGAAACAGGAATCGTTACACTGATAAAAGACCCAAGGTAACAGGAAAATAGAACCCTTTTATATGTTATCTACCTGACAGCATAGCTTCAAAGTTTCTGAAAGACAGAACATTACCTAATATTCTGGCAGCTTCACTGTAAACAATAGACTTTGCCAAGGGCAGAGCAGAGAGCTGTCAGGGCATTGGGAACATATTCGTAATGGCTCCATCTATACATAGCTTTCAAATTCAGCCTGTCATTCCTTTCTGTAGTTCCTTTAAAGGAATTGAATGTTTTCTGCCCCCTCAGTTGTGTCCTTCCAGTAGTCATGTACAGATGTGTGAGTTGGACCATAAAGAAGACCGAGCGCCAAAGAATTGATGTTTTTGAACTGTGGTGTTGGAGAAGACGTCTTGAGAGTCCCTTGGACTACAAGGACATCAAACCAGGCAATCCTAAAGGAAATCGATCCTGAATATTCATTGGAAGGACTGATGCTGAAGCTAAAGCTCCAATACTTTGGCCATCTGTTGCAAAGAGCCGACCGATTGGAAAAGACCTGATGTTCCAGGTCTTTTTGCAGAAGTTTAAGATTGAGGACTAGAGCAGAAGGGGGCGACAGAGGATGAGGTGGTTGGATGGCATCACCGACTCAATGGACACGAGTCTGAGCAAATTCCAGGGAGAAAGTAAAGGACAGGGAGGCCTGGTGTGCTGCAGTCCATGTGGTCGCAGAGTTGGACATGGCTTAGCAACTGAATAGCAACAACCTCTGTGTCATTGAGAACATGGAGGGGAGGGTTCTGGGTGAAGTTGTAGAGAACGGACTTGATCTGCCTCCCCAAGGGTTGAAGTTGGTGATGTGGGATCCACACCTGGAGCTTCAGGTAGAGTTCAGTACTGGTAGTAAGGCTGTTTGCTTCTGTGCCATTAGTGGAAGTCTTGTCAGAAGTACATTTGAATCCATAACTAGCCAGGTAAAGGGAAAGGATGCAAGAAGAGTGGAAATCCCAACTTTGCTCATTTTTTTGGCATCTCATCCAATATATCAGAAATGTGAGCAGCAAGAAAACCACACTAGGTATCTGAATTTTTTCGTCCTTCTTTTTCCTATACTCCAGTTATGCTTTGTTTAAGGAAGCCATCTCCATTGAGTAGAAGTGACGAAGACATGTATATGCCTTTGGAAGGGATATATAGAGCTTGGGGGGAAAAAGTGTTCATGAAAGAGCTTAAAATAACCTTTACCAAGCTGATTCTCATTAGAACTGCTGTTGTCCACCAAGATAAACAGCTTCAATCAGAGAGCAGTTTTTTCTAATCAGGTTGATAGCTTTGAACTTCAGTGAAAACTGATTTTGTAAATTGTTAGCCAGTGGGATTACATTTCCAGTCTGGTTGTCTTTTCATTCAAAGAAGCCTAGCTAATGAGTGCAGGTGTTGGGAGAAAAATGAGTTGTAAGATTATCTTTCTCTATCTGTTGGAATTGGCATTTCCTAGAATGCATTTCAGGATTTCCTCCTGAAGGTCTGCAGAACAGAAGATTTAAACAGAAATATTAATCTTTATATGTTGTGGCTGTTCAATTGCTAAGTTGTGTCCGTCTCTTTGCGACCCCATGGACGGCAGGCACCAGGCTTCCCT
The DNA here is from genome assembly GCA_006408675.1 of Madoqua kirkii. Classification (NCBI taxonomy): domain Eukaryota; kingdom Metazoa; phylum Chordata; class Mammalia; order Artiodactyla; family Bovidae; genus Madoqua; species Madoqua kirkii. The sequence goes on from SJYC01099792.1 coordinate 53,621, forward strand.
GTCCTTCACCATCTCCCAGGGTTTGCTCAGACTCAGTGATGCCACCCAACCATCTCATCCCCTGTTGCCCCTTTTCTTCCTTCCCTCAATCTTTCTCAGCATCAAGATCTTTTCCAGTGAGTCGGCTCTTTGCATCAAGTGGCCAACAAATTGGAGCTTCAGCATCAGTCCTGCCAATAAATATTCACGGTTGATTTCAAACCAAGTAGGATTGACTCGTTTGATCTCCCTACTGTCCAAGGAACTCTCAAACATCTTTTCCAGCAACACATGTAGCTAAGGGAAATGATGGATGTAGTTGCTTTTAAAGAAATGGTTGCTTACTTTTTTCCTTCATTGTGTATCTTCTTTTATCCTGTGATCTCTGGTTTTTATTGCTGAAATATAGGAAAAATAAAAGTGTAGTAGGGAAAGAATTCTGTTAACTTCCAGTGCTGGTGTTACACTTCTCTTTTCCTCTTTTGACTAAAGTAGAAATAATGAAGATCTAGCTAAAGCTGAAACTCCAGTACTTTGGCCACCTCATGAGAAGAGTTGACTCACTGGAAAAGACTTTGATGCTGGGAGGGATTGGGGGCAGGAGGAGAAGAGGATGACAGAAGATGAGATGGCTGGATGGCATCACTGACACGATGGATGTGAATCTGAGTGAACTCCGGGAGTTGGTGATGAACAGGGAGGCCTGGCGTGCTGCGATTCATTGGGTCGCAAAGAGTCAGATACGACTGAGCGACTGAACTGAACTGAACTGATGCTTTTCTGTAAATCCCTTAAGACTGTGCTTTGTGCTTTTAAGTTTCTGCTTATAAACAGAATAAGGATTATAATGAAACACAGTCAGTTATTTACAGAGATATGAAAACTAAGTGAGGCTACAATTCCTCACCGAGGATTTTCACATCTTTAATATTTGAGTGCAATCTGGCTTCTAGCAGCAGAGCCTCGTGAGTGACAGCATAATATTTTAAAATATTTGTACTTGTACCTAATGCGCATTTGCGACAGCTTATTTTGGAAGAATGGAAATGAGCCTAAAAACTACAAAATACACCCCAAAGAAGCCTAAAAGCCATCACACTTTGAAGGCTTCTGTTAAATCAGCCCCTGTGTTGAGGTGTGTTTTGATGTGGCCAGTACACAGCTGGGCACACAGACCTCAATCCTCTGGTGGACAGAATCCACACAAAAAGGTCTTTACCTTTGACTTGCAATGCTGCGCACTCTTCTCCTGGAGAAGGCGTTCAGATGGAGAGCGTGTGTGTGTGTGTGTGTTTAACAGAAAGAGAGAGAATCCTCATATATTCTCAAAGCCAAAATCCTGATATAGATAGGCAGAGCATCCTCCAGGAAAAAAAATATAGATGAATTTATAGGTAAATGTTCAATTGAGTATGAGAAAATCTGTCCTCCAGATTTATATCTTTTCCAGGTGCCTGAAATTCTTTTTTTTTTCCTCTCTCTCTCTCAACACTTTTAAAATGCCAGTGGTTCTTAAGGGAAGGCAAATCATAGAAAGGCTTACATGTTCAGAACATGGATTCTTCATTGTTTTTGTGTCATGAATGCCCTTGGCAGCATGGTGAACCCTACAGACCCCTTCTCAGAATGACATATCTAAACAGATAAAATAAAATTCATCAGACTACAGTGAACCAATTAAATTGAAATGGAGGAATCCATATCTTAAAAACATTATGACATAGTTATAACAGCAATGTCTAAAAACCATTGCATGAATAAAGTGATTAATCTAACATGCTACCTTGATATGAAAATCATGTGATTTTCTGTCTGATGACTAAGAAGTACTGTTAACATGCTGGTGGTTTATTGCCTGTATTGCATTTGAAGGAATACTACAGTCAGTTAGAAGGTATTGAAATTTCAGAATCAGTTTTATTCTCATCCGATTTCATGAACCTCCTGAATTTTGTCCAGAATGCCTTCCAGGGATTTTTCTAATTTAGTTAAAGACAGCTTTAAGTAAATGAATGCAAAGACCTGGTGATGCAGGAGAAGATACGTAAAAGGGGACCAGGGAGGTGGGAGAAGAACTTGACAATTCTGATGGCTCCTTCTGCTACGCCCAGTAGTTTGGTGCCCATGACCCTAAACAGGAGGCTTCTCTGATGGTGCAAGTGGTAAAGAATCTGCCTACCAATGCAGGCAACTAGGCTGCAATCCCTGGATTGGGAAGATCTCCTAGAGAAGGAAACGGCAACCCACTCCAGTATTCTTGCCCGGAAAATCCCATGGACAGAGGAGTCTGGCTACAGTCCATGGGGTTGCAAAGAGTCAGACACAATTGAGGGACTGAACATACACCCTTGACACTGAACAGACTGTGTGTTGCCATTACTAGTAAATGTGGAAAGTCTTAAGTAGTTTCACCCTCCTTTGAATCTAAGAGGAGAGGATCCTTTGTTTATGAATATATTAATGATTAATAATTATTACTTTTATACAAACTCAGGCTGTCTCTAGCATCAGGCAGGCCTCAGTGGACAGCCTGCTTGGGAAGTTCCATGGGGATTAGGGAGGCAACCTGTGGCTTTGCTAAATGGGGTTAGATTACCAGGGGTTAGGGATCGAAACTTTATCCAGAAAAAAATGAAATATGGACATACTTTATTCAGCAAAATTTCCTTAAAAAATTTTTTTAATTGAAATATAGTTGATTTGCAATGTTGTGTTAATTAGTGCTGTATAGCAAAGTGATTCAGTTACACAATTATATATATATGCATATACTGTTGTTTGTATGCTTTCCCATTCTGGTTTATTATAGGATATTGAGTATAATTCTCTGCGCTGCACGGTAGAACCTTGTTGTTTATCCTTCAGCAGTATTTCTGTGAAAACTCTGAACAGCCTCCTGTAGTCATACATCCTCTGTTAAGTTTGGAATGGGGAAGAGTTTAGCAATAGCATTAGTCATCAGAATTTTACCACTCTATACTTAAGGGCTTGTCTTTTTTTTAAGTATAAAAATGTAATATAAATTATGAGTTTGACTTAATTGATCTGGGGCTTAGTGGTTTCAGGTGGGTAGTGAATGAATAGGCTCTAAGTTTTTAAGCTTCCCTAGGTAAAAAATTATCTTTTCTTCCTGAAGTAGCCATTATTAAACTGATGGCTGATGGATATGAACATGTTTCAGTGCAAGTATTTGCTGGATGCTTTCTGCGGTTTAAGTACAGATGACACTTTGGTTATCCCACCACTGGGATGACATTTCATGGTTATGGATCTAGGATCTCTTTATGTTTAAATCTCACAGATTCCAGTAGAAGCTAGGTCATATCTCTTCCTGTGGGTGAGAGGTTGGGGCACAGGCAGGTTAATCTTTGCCACATGGTCATGAAAGGTCACAGTTCTGCAATGAAAGTGAAATCAAGGTTGAAGTCACACCACAGATGCTGTGCTCCTCATCCTTCACTGGCTGATGAAGTTGTTCTGGAAGCTCCGTTTCCCAGATGGTTCACAGTTGATCACTGTTAGTATCACTTACCATTTTCACCACTTTTCCATGAAAATTATCCTGAACTCTGTCAGGCACTCCTCTGCCTTGCTGACATAAGCTGGTGTGTTGGTGATAAGCTGAGGTCATCGTTAATAAAACAGGTTTTCCACAGACCTGCTGCAGCAAAGTGGTTACCATGCTCATAACTGCCATTGGCTACAGAGCTGAGACTTGTCCTGGCTGTCTTTAGTTCCTTAAAAATCGCTTATTTCTTTATTTGGCTGTGCTGGGTCTTCCTTGCGGCACGAGGGACCTTTGATCTTCACTGTGACATGTGAGCTCTTTCAGTTGACAGGTGTGGATAGTTCACCAACCAGAGATTGAGCACAGGCCACCTGCATTGGGAGTGCAGAGTCAGTCTCTGGACCACCAGGGAATTCTCTGTATTCCCCTTTTCCCCTGTATTCTCAGCGATAAAGAATCTGCCTGCAATACAGGAGGCCTAAGAGGGTCCATGGGTCGGGAAGATCTCCTGGAGGAGGAAGTGGCAACCACCCCAGTATTCTTGCCCGGGAAATCCCATGGACAGAGGAGCCTGGCAAGGCTCAATGTGCAGTCAGAAAGAATCGGGCTTTACTGAGCGTGCCTGCATATATCCCTTTGTGATACTCTTTTTTCCTCATTGTTGCCTACATGTCTGCATTCAGTCTTCCTTTCTTGTGAGTTTTTGAAGGTTAAGAAACCAAATAATATAATTTTCCTGTAATGGCAAGTGCAGGCTCTGGGTCATCTGAATAAATGCAGGCATTTGATGACAGACGTCTGTGTGAGATGTTCAGAGTTTTATTTTGGTGTATTTACTCTCTGGGACTAAAATGTTCATATTGCTGATATATGACTCACTTCAAAATACATGATGCCCACCTCCCATCTCTTCATTTCACTGCTCATCTACAAAATGTGAAGTCTTTACATTTAAATCTTAAATGTAATCTTTAAAATATTAAATCTACGGAATGATTTTCTGCATTTCATTATATTTTTTCTTTTCTGTTATGGTATCACAGGATATTGAATATGATTTTTCTTCTATACAATAAGACCTTGCTGTTTATTCATCCTGTGTATAATAGTTTGCATCTGGTAATCCCAAACTCCCAAACCATTCCTCTGCTGCTCCGCTTCTCCCTTGGCAACTACAACCCCTGAAATAATTTTTATTTGAAAATATAATAAAACCCATTTAAGATTTTTTTCCCTGAACATTTAAAAAGTATTCTTTGCCTTTTGCTGGGTTTTCTCCTCTGGGTGTGGAAGTAATTCTGCGTAATGAAAAGGTTTAAAGATGCTCTCTACAATGCTCTCCAAAAGAACTGCCTCTCTGGCAGTTAACTCCCACGAGGGTTAAGGAGCTTTCAAAGCCCTCACAGTAATAGTTAGTTTTTAAGTATCTGACCTGTCTGTGAGCCAGGTGGGAGTTCAGCTCCCTGGAAGACCACTTAAGGCAGCTATGCAGCTCTTGAAAGAAGTTTTGTGAAAGCCAAGCCCCACGCTGGAAAGAACAAAGCCTGTTAATATGAACCGCCGCTGCTTCTGGAAGAGCTCAGTGTCCTCCTGGAAAGACATCCTGCGATTCCTGAAACTGGCGTGGGTGTGCCAGGCTTCCTGCCATCTAATCACATCTCCATCTTTGTCTGTTGCTGCAGGTTCATTCTGCTAGCATTTGCACAGTGAATAAGGCCAATTACAAGTATTCCTCCGTCTTCCAAGATAAGGATGATCATTCTTTGCATTTATGTTGCTTTAAGATGTCCCAGTGATAGTCCAGCTGGAATTCTTAATTTATCCTCACGGTTATCCCAGAGTTACATTAGGCAATCTTTCCTTCAGTGCATCTCTACCACCGAATGATCTGAGTATATCTCTGACATACACTGGGGTTTCCCCAGTGGCTCAGTGGCGAAGAATCCGCCTGCAATGCAGGAGACTTAGGAGATGAGGGTTCGATCCCTGGGTTGGGAAGATCCCCTTGAGAAGGAAAGGGCAATCTACTCCAGTATTCTTGCCTGGAAAATCCCACAGACAGAGGAGCCTGGTGGGCTACAGTCCATGGGGTCGCAAAGAGTTGGACATGATCGAACACAATCTTGTACCTACTGTATGTCAGATAATATGCAAGGCTGGAATATAGAAGTACAACATTTACTATTTTGCTTTTAGTCAGGATAAATTCAATTGATAGCATAATATAGCGTCTCTGTTCTTCTACATCATTTGGGTTCAGGATTATACTGGACAGCATCAGCTTGTCAGCCTCTCAGCATCTTTTCAGACGTAAACTCCTGTGACTGTAACTCACCATGTCCACTTTGTCTGTCCCCACTTCTCTAGCGTCTTGGCCTAGGTTGTTCTGCTCTCCTTGGCCTCTTCTTCACACGTGCCCTGTGTGCCTCAAAAAATTATATGTTCATTCACTTATATTCATGTTTCTTTGGAAGTCTATCCATGGTCTCTTTATCCATCTAGATTAAGAGCAATATCTTGTCTAAGTGATTCACAAAATAATATTGGCCAAATGAAGGGAAAATTAGTCTTGAGTAAAAATACTTGAGATACTCAATACTTTTAACTCTTACATCTTCTTCCTTCTTATTACCAGCAGATGCAAATGAATTCTTTGTACAATAATGAATGCTAGGAATGATTCTTATGGTGATCCTTTTTTTTTTTTTTTGGTTGAACTGTTCAAAGGTTTAATTAATTAATTAATATGATATGGGATTTCCTACCCCTGACCAGGTATCAAACCCATGCTTCCTACTTTGGGAGTGTGATGTCTTAACCACTGGGCCTCCAGGGAAGCCCTTCATGGTGACTCTGGACAGAACATATGAACAGGGGACTCCTTTTGGGAAGAAGACAGAGTTTTCTAAGCATCCTTGTGGACTTCTGATGCATCATGACTGTGTCTGACCCCTAGACTCTTTTAGCTCTTTTAGGAGATAATGTTTGTCTCCAGGGTTGTGTAAGCTAAGGAAATTGGACATCTGCTTTGAATAATTTGACCTCAAATCACATTTTTAAGTAAAACCACAGGGTGTTATTATATCATTTTATTGCATTAGGAAGCAACCAGAATAAACAATATCCTCTGGGCTTCTGAAGAGATGCAGGGGCTGATCTAATTGTTTAGATGATATTAAATGTCTTATTTAAAATTCATATTTTCCAGTGAACCCTGGTAGCTTTTAAAGAAATAGATTTCATTTTCATCTCTTTATTTTGCTCACTACCTCTTGTTTACTTAAGAAAAAGTAACTAATTTTGTCTCAATACTGCCCTCTTAAACATGGTGGGTTTTAATTATTGCTTTTCAATAAGAGAATACCTCATATGATTTTAGAATTGACTTATTTTTAAGAATTTTAATTCAAAGTTGATGTTGATCCAAATAGCTTCTAGTACATTTTAGTTCCCCTAATTTTAATTTTTTCCAAACAGCATATGTCACAAATATTTCATTATTTTACTCAAAGACATGCTATGAAATCTTGATTATATGTTGAGTTAAAACATTAGCCCTAGAATCAGACCTTGAGGAAGACTTTTAACCCTTCTGAATATGAATTAATATAATATTCCCCCACCCATGGGTTATTGAGAAGATCAAATAAAAGAACGGATTTAAAACCATGTGGGGTATGTCCATGACCTGTCTCTTATACACATCTAGATGTGTATAAGAGACAGATACTGCCCTCTTAAACATGGTGGGTTTTAATTATTGCTTTTCAATAAGAGAATACCTCATATGATTTTAGAATTGACTTATTTTTAAGAATTTTAATTCAAAGTTGATGTTGATCCAAATAGCTTCTAGTACATTTTAGTTCCCCTAATTTTAATTTTTTCCAAACAGCATATGTCACAAATATTTCATTATTTTACTCAAAGACATGCTATGAAATCTTGATTATATGTTGAGTTAAAACATTAGCCCTAGAATCAGACCTTGAGGAAGACTTTTAACCCTTCTGAATATGAATTAATATAATATTCCCCCACCCATGGGTTATTGAGAAGATCAAATAAAAGAACGGATTTAAAGTTCTTAGCAGGACTTCCTCGGTGGCTCAGTGGATAAGAATCTGCCTGCCAATGTAGGCAACACAGGTTCAATCCCTGGTCCAGGAAGATCCCACGTGCTCTGGGCCAGCTATGCCTGAGAGCTGCAGCTACTTGAGACCTACTCGCCCTAGAGCCTGTGCTCCACAGCAAGAGAAGCCCCTGCAATGAGAAGCCCGGATACTGCAACTAAAGAGCTGTCGCTGCGTGTTCCAGCTAGAGAAAGCCAGCATAGCAACAGAGACCTAGCACAGACAAAGATAAAGAAATAAAAAGGCAACTGCCTTGAAAAAATGAAGTGTTTAACAGAGCGAGTGGCACATTACTCAGCAAATACTCAGTAACACCAACAGCAGTTGTTGCTTAGTCACTGAGTCATGTCCAACTCTGTTGCAATTTCATGGACCATAGCCCACCAGGGTCCTCTGTCCATGGGATTTCCCGTGCAAGAATACCAGAGTGGGTTGCCATTCCCTTGTCCAGGGGATCTTCCCGACCCAGGGATCGAACCTGCATCTCCTACATTGCAGGCAGATTCTTTACCACTGAGCCACTGGGGAAGCTAAATACCACCAACAGCAACAGCATAATAACAGGCAGAGGAAGCCATGGTGAGGGTCTGTGCTGGAAACAGAGACGGCCAAGAGGCAGCTTCCTCTGGGCTCAGACCCGCTGTCTCTTTAGCCGACCCACTCTTCCCTGAAGTAATTGGGCCATTCTGTGCAAACCACTGGCCGTTATCCTTAATAAATAAAAAATTACTTTTTTCATGTCTGGAGCAGTTGTTTAGTATTTTTACTCCATAAATCAAAACACTGAAAACTTAGAAATGCATCTACTTTTTGGCAGCCTGATTTGTAGGGCTCTGTTCCATGGGAAAATAGTGTGTTCACATGGATGGTACTGGAATCAGCATGGTAGCAGCAGCAGGCTGGGTCCATGTGTCTGTACTGGCCTCAAGAGTTATCCATGTTATATTATTGGTTAAGAACAAAACAAACTCCAAGGAACATGTCACATTATTAATCTTTATAAAACATAGGAAAAGGCTGAAAAATACATCATGTATGTGAATATATGTTTGTATGTGTATAAACAAAGATTTTGAAGGAATACACGTTTTATTGGGGTAAATTTGTGGCTGTTTGAGTAAGAAGGAGTTAATTTTCCTTTGAAATCCTGTATTTTCAACTTCATATAATGAATTATATTAATTCTATTTTTTAAAAAAATTAAAGAAAAAAGTTAAAGCACAGAGCAAGAAAGATCTGGGTCTCTGTAAAAGAAAAGAGTCTGCAAGGATGTTTAAATTTTGGTTATCCATTTCTTTGCAAATTTATAGATTTTTCCCTGAGCTTTTCCCAAGTACACAGTTGTTTCTCCTGTAAGGAGATCAATTCAGCATCAAGTGAGTACATTTTGAAAGGAGCTTAATAACAATGAATAATTTAAATTGGTTAGAATTTAAGCTATATTCAATTGACTTAAAAGGAAAAATAAAATATGCTAGAGACAGAGGCAAAAAAGAAACCTCTTCAGAACTTCATGAAAAATGAGAGAGGCATTTTAAAACCTTAGGTCTTAATAGAAGTGTAGAAATTTATACTATTTCTAAAGGAAAGAGCAGCTAAAAGCTAAGTAGTGGAACTCCTATAAAAATAATTTTCTACCCAACCAAGCTCAGTGATGGAATAATATATCTGAATTTATTTCTAGCTCACCTGCCTAATAAACTAAATCAAGATGTGGTGAGTAGAATGATTTTAATTAAACTATAGTTCCTACAGGTTGAAAATGCTTAGAAAGAAAATCGCAGTCAGACATTGACTGAGTACACATATTTACTCATATATCTGAAAATTTGTAAACACAACTCACAGCTTTGGCAATCACCATTAATTATTATAGAATTTTACCCTTTCAATAAAAAATGTACATTTTCAGTAAAAATGTATAATTCCATGGATTTGGTAAAATTTCAACTCAGAGATTTCTTTCCAAATTATATTCAGAGTGATTAGACATGTCTGAAGATTAGTGTTGGGCATTGGAAAGAATCTGAATGCCATACCTGGTGAGTATTTCTAACAATCACATGGTCATTGAGACACATGACAACAGGAGGGCCAGGAATTATCTTGAAGTAGGAATTCAGCTATTTCGTCTCCCTAAGATAAAGCCAAATACATTTGGATTAAAAACCAAGGCCCAGGCCACTCTTTGGTTAAGTACCTACTCTGTATCAGGCACTCCTCTGAGAAGCCTTCTAAGTGAATTCCCTCATTGAATCAATTCACTGAACAACCTCTTTGAGATGAGCACAGTTTTATCCCCATTTCCTGGGATAGGAAACGGAGGCAGAGTGGAGTGAGCTAACTTGCTCATGACTTCCAACAAGTGGCTGAGTCAGGATGCAGATTCAGGCCATCTGGCTGCAGAGCCCCAGCCCTGCCCACCAAGGTCAAGGTGCTCCTGTGTCCTGTCCTGCACCAGAAGGAATCCTTCGCCTGTCCTGGTCCACATAGCCCTCCGAACCTCTTTCAAAGTGGGCACTCTTATCTCTAGATGGGTCTACTCAGGATTCTCCCCAACCTGCTCAGAAGGGTATGGTCTTTATGGTAGAAATGCAGAGTCATCACTGTGCTTCCTTGCTGAGTGTGGGCAGGAGCTTTGCCAGAACCTTACAAATGTGTGGGTTTGAAATTTTTACGTATTTAAGAAATTTATTCATGTTTTAAAGTATCCCAAATATGTGCTTTCATTTTCATGGTGAGGATGAATATTTTCCCAGGCATCTCTTCTCTAATTGTATTTCTGCTGATACAAACTGCCTTTTCATATCGATTGCTAATCAATATGAAGTTATTGATACAAAATAAAGATATCAGTATCTTTATGCTTTTTCTGATTAATCCAACAGATTCCTTAAAATTCTAGACTGTTTTGATCACTTATAAATTTGACATTGTATCACCAGTGTGATGCAGAAACCAGGTTAATTTCCTCTACTGAATAACCTTGTGAAGTTTTTTATTTGTGTGTTTTAATTTATTTATTACTTTTCAGCTGGCTTGGGTCTTCCTTGCTGCTCCAGCTTTTCTCTAGTTGTGGTGAGTGGGGTTTACTCTTTGTTGCAGTGCGTGGGCTTCTCATTGTGGTGGCGTCTCTTGTTGCAGAGCACAGGCTCAGTGGTTGTGGTCCATGACTTGGTTGTGTCGCACCGTGTGGGATCTTCCTCGTGTCTCTTGCGTTGACATAGAGATTCCTTACCACGGAGCCATCAGGAAAGCCCCCACCCCTAGTTAGGTTTTCATCCTTCCTCCTTTCTGCTCCCTGATCCTGGATGAATCCTACCTTGTCTGTGTCTTCTGACCCCAGGTAGGCTAATGGAACATCTTATGCAAAATCATTTGTTTCCTCTTCAGGAATATGGGGAGCTCCCCGTTGGGAATGTTAACAGAACCCCTGGAGTTCTTTAGAGGACTGTTTTTTATGGCAGGGTAGCTCTTTAAGCTGAAAATGGCAAAGATCATGCACTTTTAAAAATATTTCAGTTTTGTTTACATTTCATGTCGAAGTTTACTGTGTAATATCTTTTAAAAATCTTTTTCTGCTATTTACTTATTTTTTGTTGGGAATGTCTTCTTAAAGCAAGACATAATTTAGCTGGTAGACAGTCTATCACTGGATACACATGTGAAAAAAAAATCGTCTCTAAATTAACAGTAATTTAGGGAAAAAATAAGCAGTAACTTAAATTGTGATGGCTTGTGTCATTCTGAGACTTAGAACAAAAGTGAAGTTGTTTCTAAAACTGTCAACTGATAAAAAGCCTGACTTATGGGAAATTAAGCAGCCTCTTGAGAACATCATAACCAGCTACCTGTCACTCTCCTATCATAGTACCTGTGGCTCAGTTCCTGAGATTCAGTCATTAGAGTCATCAGATGGTTAAAATGTTGTATTTACTCTGCGTTTGTTCTTCACTTATAAATTATAAATCACACACCTAGTATTTTCCAGATAAGTCATTAGAGCAGTGTGTCTAGATGACACGCCGTAAGTGACTTCTCACTGTCATGCTTTTTATGAGAGGAGAGATGTTACTTCTCTAAATGAACCCACAGAGTTTCTTCCCTTTTCCAGAAACTCTTCTTTGTCTCTCATATGATAATCGTGTCTCAAAACTCATTTTATATCTGAATCTCCATTCCTTCCCTGCAAATAGCTGCATCAATGCCCTTTTTGTAGATCACATATATATGCATTAATATACTAAATTTGTTTTTCTCTTTATGACTCTATATATTAAATAACAGGCTCTAGGTTCACTACCTCACTAGAAACGACTAAAGTTTGTTCTTTTTTAAGGCTGAGTAATATTCCATTGTATATATGTACCTCATCTTCTTTGTCCTTCTTCTGTTGATGAACATGTAGATTGCTTCCAATACAATGTTGTTCATGTATGACCTATATCATAATGAAAAGTAAAAAGGAAAAAGCTCTTTTTAAAAAGTGAGCTTCTGGTTGATAGTTCTAGGTTCTAAACCTACAAATTTTACAGCTACTTCATGCTATGGTTATGTATATATTTTGGTAAACTTAATGGATCTGATATGCTAATTTGTGAACATTTTTGTTTCTGTACTTGATACAGAATATTTAAAATATGATAGACAGCTTAGCTGTAAGATTCTTACTGGAAGAATTGGTCTAAGTTTTGTTTTTTCAAAGTTCTCAAAGTACTTAGTACATAATGTTTGCTCAGATGCCTCTTGCCATGGCTAAAAGTGCCTTGTTAAAGTGACTTGATATTTGGTCACCTCAGTATTCATATAAGTAATAAAGATAAAAATACCTATTCAATTATGCTGTGAATCACTAAATTAACAATTGCATTATCTTTGAGGCATTTAGTTTAAATGTTCTGAAGCAAGTGTTTCATACCCGTTTTAGATGTGAGCTATGCTTTTTTTTAATTTTAATTTTTTTTGAAGTACAGTTGATTTATAATGTTTCCGGTGTACAGCAAAGTGATTGAGTTATACATATACATGTATTCTTTTTCAGATTCTTTCCTACTGTAGATTATTACAAGATATTGACTACAATTCTCTGTGCTATGTATATAGTAGATCTTGGTTGATTATTTTATATTAATATACAAGAGTATATATCTGTTAATCCTACTTTATCCCTCCATTCTTTCCCCTTAATTAACCTTAAGGTTGTTTTCTAGTCTGTGAATCTATGTCTGTCTTGTAAATAAGTTATTTATATCATTTTTTGAGATTCTACATATAAGTGATATCCATATGATTTTTGTCTTTCTTTGTCTAATTTACTTCCCTTAGTATGATAATCTCTTGGTCCATTCTTTTGCTGCAAATGGTATTACTTCATTCTTTTTTATGGCTGAATAATATTCCATTATGGAGATTCCCAAGTGGCTCAGTGATCTGCCTGCCAGTACAGGAGACTCTGGAGCGTGGGTTCAGGGACCAATCCTTGGGTTGGAAAGATCTCCTGGAAGAGGAAATAGCTGCCCACTACAGTATTCTTGCCTGGGAAATCCCATGGACAGAGGAGTCTGGTGGGTTGCAGTCTGTGGTGTCGCAAAGAATCAGACACGACTTTGTGAGTGGGCATGTAGGCATGCAATATGCCATTATGTGATAGATAGATAGATAGGTAGATAGATAGATGGATAGATAGATAACGTCCACCACTTCTTTATCCATTCATCTGTAAATAGATATTTAGGTTACCTCCCTGTCCTGGCTATTATAAATAGTTGAGCAGTGCTTATTGTTAATTTCATAACACTTACATTGATGTGAAATTCCCTTGGGGAGCACAGACCACCTTTTACTGGCCAGCATGACTTTTAAGGAGGCCAGGTCACGTGAGTCCCCAGTTTCCCTCCTGCTGAGAGCGCGTGCTAGACTCTATAGGAGGGAAGAGATAGTGCAGTTGGAGAGTGTACTTGAGCCTCCTTATGGGGTGGTGTTGCTCCTCTGCCATCTTACTGTGTTTTCACCAGCGTTTTAGGAGAGTGGCAAAAATCAGTGCCAGTCACAGATGTTCTTCCTGCTCAATAATTATTGAGAATCCATCAGAAAGGCAAGAAGAGAGAGGGCAAAAATAGAAAAGGGAGAGAGGACATTTGGATGAAGGGAGAAATTTTTGTTAAAAGTTTCTTCTCTAGTGGTTGCAAAACACATATTTCATACGTGTGCTCGGGTGACATTTTTTAGAAAAGCACAAAAGAGCCTGTGCCCCAGGAAGGAGGCTTAACAGCTGGTCTGCAGGACAGGAGAGTGGCCGTGGCGAGAGCAGTTTCATCAGGCTGAAATGGGTACTAATAAGTGTTTCTGCAGTGCTGGTGGCACCTCCCCGCAGAGGTTTTGTTCTCTTTGAGATTTGCTCCTGAGTTCATTTATTTCTCTGCAGGCTTCACTTTCCCTATTTCACAAGGTTTCCCATCAGAAAAGACATATTCTTTAGGACCATTTTAGTACTGGCTGAGGGAGACGGGGGAGGGATGAAGCATCTTGTTGTTTGAAGGATGAGATCAAATTTAAAATTACAAATTGACAAGAAAAGGCTTTCTTAACTGAGCAGGCAGAGCTCAGTTTTAGATTGTCTCAGGGGAATATTTCCATAAGGCCTTAAAAGCAGTCATGGGCTCTGAAACCCATGTGGGGTATGTCCATGACTTATTCATGTTGCAAGATGAAATCGGGTAGAATAGGAAATGTGAGTATAATGACCAGGCATATGCTGTAGGGCAGCATACATGCGTGATGCTGTATACACGCGCACACACACACACACACACACACACACACATATAGTCAACAGAAAACTCTCATGAAAAAGGGCATCATATCAACTTAAAAAAAATGGTCACAACCCAAAAGTTGAGAGTTGTATTTTATTTGGTGGGAATTTTTAAGACTTCAAGTGTGAGAGACAGCATCTCAACGTGGAGAGAACTTCTCTGAGGAGGAGGCGAGGGGAGGAGCCAGGTTATATAGAAGGTTTGCAACAAAGGGCAGGTAGTCTGAACATCAAAAGAGTATTACGAATTAAGGAAAACTAGATATACCAAGTTAAGGAATTTAGCACTTTTCTATGTATGGGAAGATGCAAGAGTCTGGGCTGGCTAAAATCATTCCTTTTATAGGCATCCCAGACATTCTGAGTCAGTATCCCGTGTTTTCTCATCTTGAGCTCCTTTGGGGCTTACCATAGGGAGTGGCTGGAGCCTGATGACTGCTAGATCGCAGGTATTGTTCTCTTTCCTGGATGCCCTTAGGCTCACATTGGAAGGCTGCCATCACTGATGACTGACATCCTTATTTACTGATATGGCGGCAAATACTCCATCTCTCAAGTTCATCAGATGCTGCTTCTCTGTTAGCAAAGTTTCTCTCTTCCTATTACATTTGTCCTGTGCACCAAGATTCTCGAATTTTGCAGAAGAATCCCTGAAGTTTCCTCAGCCTTTAAAAATCTAGAGCCTGGAATGCCAATGCAAATTTTAATGATGGGGTAGAAGGGAGTAACTAATTGTATGTCGTTATTGCTGCTGTCACCAACAGTGATGGAAGATAGACTAATCAAATGCATGGGCCAATGGGTATGATTAAGCTAAATTTAATTCATCCAAAGAGTTGAGAATACGAGCATCACATGTTCTCATAACAGAGTTTTCCTTTTCAGAGAAACCAAAATAATGATTCTTAAAGACCTGCCGAGCTGTCTGGTGAGACAGCCCCTTTTGAAGCTAACTCCATTCCATAGAGATCTTTCCATTTACCCTGCAACGTTACACTCTCCCATTTCTGTACTTGTGACTTGCGGGTGTTTTTTTATTTGAACACAAACAGAATTTTGATGTTAATTTGAATCCTGATTTCTTTTATTTATTTGCCCAGTTGGGGTATTTTTGTAGGGTAAAAGACTGTTGTAAGGACATACCGACAAAGGGGACCCAATGATTCTTTGAAAATGCATTTTATCACAATCCGAACATGAAGTAGTCATTGAAAATTAAATATTCAACCATATAGGGGCATTGTTAAAAACAGACTTGCTAGTATGGAATGTGAATGCTTTGAAGTCTTTAACATCAGTTTGTGAGTTGACTTTACTTCTGTAATCGGCAGGTGATACATTCAGACAGTTAAAAGGCACCTTTTCCTCTGACCTGCCATCCCTTTAGGCACAACTGGGACTTTACCCCAGGATTCCAGAGTTGCTAGAAGATGCTAAACATAAATGTCCACACTTTCTTCTACACACTCACCATATAGCACTAGTGCAGGAAGTACTAGTGCCAGCTGAAGTATCATCTTCTGAACTCGATGGGCTTCCCTGGTGGCTCAGCAGTAAAGAATCTGCCTGTAATGCAGGAGACCCGGGTTCGGTTCCTGGATCGGGAAGATCCCTTGGAGGAAGACATGGCTACCCTCTCCAGTATTCCTGCCAGAAGAATCCCGTCAACAGAGGAACCCAGTGGGATACAGTCCATGGGGTTGCAAAGAGTTTGACACGGCTTAACGACTCAACAACAGACTTGAAGCCACATCATGATTCCTCATGACCACGTGCAGAAGTAAAGGTTTCCTTCCCAAAGCTTAAATGTAGGGGCAAGATTGATTGAGTTGAAGATTTTCTAAAATTTCAGTAATGATGTTCCTCTCCTTTGAAGAAAGGGAACTTAAACGTTACCATTTGAGATGAAAAATGATAGCACCAGTTGGGTTTTGGACGGGCAGGTGGAAATATGTCGAGCTAAATGCTGAAGATTTGCAGACGATTTAGAGAAGTCAGGCATTAGGAGGTCTAAGGTACACAAAAACGTGATGATGATTGTCAGTGACTCTTCGGCTTGTGTTATATGGCAAATACTGTCCAAAGTGCCTTTATATGTATTAATCGTTATTTGTGAGGGCTACGTAGATGTAGCAGTTGAGTGACTCTGGAGGAAGAAAATAGGGACTTCTCAGCAGACTGTACCTCAGGGAACAGGTACTCAATAAAGAGAGACTTTTTCTTTTAAAATTAGTACTAGAGAAAGAAAAATACCATGTGATGTCACTTGTATGTGAAATCTAAAAAACACAACTAGTGAGTGTAACAAAAAAGAAGCAGATGGAGAGAATGGAGAACAGATAGAGAGAACAAACTGGTGTTACCATTAAGGAGAGAAAAAGGTTAAGGGCAGGACTTCCCTGGTGGTCCAGTGGTTAAAGCTCCACACTTCCAATGCAGGAGTCTTCAAACCCTAGTTGGGGAACTAAGATCCCACTATGCCTATAGACAAAGGCAAAAATAAATAAATAGTTTAAATTTTTTTAAAAAAGAAAAGGAAGAAGAGGCAATACTGGGTAGGGAATTAAGAGGTACAAATTCTTAGATATAAAATAAGCTAAAAGATTATGTTGTACTACATGAGGAAAATAGCTAATATTTTACAATATCTATAAATGGAGTGAAACATTTAAAACTGTGAATCACTCTGTGGTATACCTGAAATTTTTATGACACTGTACAGCAGCTGTACTTCAATAAAAAGAATAATGTGTATGGATGAACTACTCAGATAGTTTCTGAACTGTTTAAAGGTGGAGGACCTTTGCCTGTGCACGTGGGGACAGTCCAGACCTAGCTGCTTCCAGAGGGCAGAAGGAAGTTAGGAAGGAAGACGGTCCAGGTTGAGCAGGAGCTTAGACCAACGTCACACACCTGTCCTTGGAAACCCTCCGCCTAACTTTGCACAACACTGCCCGCCAAAAGTGCTAGATGTTTAAGAAAAACAGCGCTGACCATTCAAATCTATGCATCTTTGTATAACCAATAGCAACAGTTTGTTGTTGTCAGTTGCTAAGTCATGTCTGATTCTTTGTTACCCAGTAGACTGTAGCCCACCAGGCTTCTCTGTCCACGGGATTCTCCGAGCAAGAATACTGGAGTGGGTTGCCATTTCCTTCTCCAGCAGATCTTTCCAAACCAGGGGTCAAACCCGCATCTCCTTAACTCGAGAATCTGTCCTTTACCCTGTGCTGAGGACTGTCTCATCCTCCTCCTCACTAGAGGGGGCCCAGGAGTCATTCCTTTCAGCTGGAGACCGCGTCATGACAACTGGAACATAGGATCTCGGGCTCGTCTGAACTCAGGAGGCAAGCAGAATCTTCACGGCTTCTTCATCTAGGCTCGCAGTTTCCCAGGCAGCTTAACAGAATAGAAAGAGGAAAAGCTCCAAAGAGCCACTGAGCTTCGTGTTGCTTTTGACCCTAAGTGAAGGTGTTTCTGCAGGAGTTTTAGCTTTGTCGAATGGTCATCATGTTGCCCTTTACTGAAGAGAAAATTTGCCCTTGATCACTCTAAAACCTTAATGTTCTGCAAAAACTGCACTTGAGCTGAAGGGACTCTGCTGTTCTATGGATGTCATGCCCCTGTTTGCTAATCCTATTAGCTAATTTGCATTGCAGCAACATGCCATGTAACATGACATTCTGGCTCAAAAAGGGAAAAAAGGAGAGAAAGTATACAAGTCAGGAGGACTTCCCTGGTGGCTTGGAAGGTAAAGAATCTGCCTGCAATGCAGGAGACCCAGGTTTGATCCCTGGGTCAGGAGGATCCCCTGGAGAAGGGAATGGCGACCCACTCCTGTGTTCTTGCCTGGAGAATTCTGAGTAGAGAGGAGCTTGGAGGTCTGCAGTCCACAGGGCCACAAAGAGTAGGACACGACTGTAGCGACTCAACACATGCAAGTCAGGGTCATTTCAGTATTTGCAGTTCATAACACCTGAATTTCACCGTGACCTCAAGATAAAAATGTCTCTATACTTTAGACCACTTAAGAAGCTGACAGAGCATTCTGTACTGAGATGAAGCTGAATGGAGTCAGTATTGAAGGACAGGCTGTGTAGTGGGAAAAATAGTATCTTAGGGAACTCCAGTGATTTCTAAACAACTACAATAGGAAGTTACCCAGTTTATCCCAACCTGTGTAGAGACCCTTCATCTATGCATCCAGATTCAACCTCCCCAGATGCAGGAGACCTTGCCCTTGTATGCACATCAACATGTTTACCACCTCTGGTCACCACATGTAAGTGATGGAAACACTCCAAGAAATAATATTCTTTTTTTTTTTTTGTAAGTTTTGTTTTGTGCATTTTCTTTGTATATTTTTAATATATTTATATATTTTTTATTTTTCTTTACTTTCGGCTGCACTGGGTCTTAGTTGATGCACTCAGGCTTCCCCTAGTTGCAGTGAGTGGGCTTCTCTTGCTGTAGAGCATAGGCTGTAGGGTGAGTGCCCTTGAATAGTTATTGCTCCACGGCATGTGGAATCTTCTTGGACCAGGGATTTAACCTGTATCCCCTGCATTGGCAGGGAGATTCTTTAGCATTGAACCACCAGGAAAGTCCAGAAAGAATATTCTTGACAATGTGATGATACTAAAGGTTTTGGTGTTTCAGAGTCAGCTTCAAGTCTATGTCACACCTTGGCCTCATCAGTGGGAGCATTCGACATTGTGACTATGTTGCCAATGCCACAGCCCCAAATGAAGGAATGTGGAATCAATTTTGTTTTACTAAAGCAATAAAGTAAGAGTTTTTAAGCCTTGTTGTAAACACCGTAGCCAGCTATAAGTTTGTGATGGGGTCGGTCAACCCTGCATCTCTTGAAGAGATTCCCACCCCCCCACACCCATTTTGTAGAATATAGCTAACCCCAATCATTGCAGTGATATTCGTTTCTACACATTCAGTCCCCATCTCTTAAACTATGTCTGCTGTTCTTGCTTATTACTGAAATATGTGTTCCCTAACCCCTCCCTTGTGGCTTGGCTTTCATATTTCCAGGTACATAACATTCATCTCTTGAAAAATTGCTGTATTTTCAAATAGTGCTTGTAATTTTCCTTCACTGTCGTGAAGGGGTTTGTTTTCTCCATATGTGCTCGCATGGCACAGGGGGAATCCTGGGGTTATTGGAGTGTAGTGAGATGAGTAATGGGATGGAAACTCAGAGGCTTTAAGTTCGGAGTTTGCCACTGACTCATCCTTAAACCTGGATAAGATGCCTCCTGGTCTCTCTGTGATGCAGTTCTTGTTTTTCTTAAATGGCATTAGCAAGAGCTCATCTCAGAAAGTGGTCTTGAGAGGTAACCTAGATGTAAACATTTTGTAATATTGATCCCTTAATAATAGCCTATTACTTTTTAAAGGATATATCTACAGATTTTTAGTTCTCCTAATAATTCTCTGAGAAAGGTAGCCTCATTTTGCTGTTTTGCTGTTTAAGAAACCACAGCATGTAGATGAGAGAAAAACTCCACACCTTTTCTAGGATTGTGTATGTATGTTTATAGATATATGTGAGCATTTACTAAAATATATTGGGTTAGCCAAAAAGTTGTTCAGGTTTTTCTATAAGATGTAATGGAAAAGCCCAAACAAACTTTCTGGCCAACCCAATATATACCCACAAGCATTCATACATGTAAATTGAAAATTACGGTTCACAGTGATGGAAATTTTTAAAGGAACAGTCAACTGAGGGTAATAGTCATTTTCCACAGTAGAAACATCCAGCCATCCTGAGTAGTATTTTTTTTTTCACTTTGATTCTCCAAATTTACTTGTTCTTCCCTCTGAGAATTTCAATACATTTTTTTTCTCTCTGCTAAAGAAGACTTGTGATGACCAGTTTTCCCTTTTATCTTAGAAGATTTTATCTTACGCATTGTGATATATAAAATTCCTATCATTATTATAGTTGCCATTTCTTGAACCTTTCAAGTGACCTTTCCTAAGATCAGGGTGCCTGGGAAGCTTGTGTTGGTATGGAAACTCTTGGTCACTCATGGGTAGGTTAGTGCCGTGGATGAGAAGATAAAAGGAGTTACAGAGACTTCTGTGAATGACCATCCCTGGACACCACCACTGACAAGTAGATTTCATCACCCTTCCCACCTTGGGTCAAGGAGCCAGTTGTGCCAGCAGTGGGGGAGGAGCACTGGTGCTGAACTGTGAGAAAATCATCCTGTACTGACGACAAAGAACATCATCATGTCTATACAGTTTCTGCTGCTGCTGCTGCTAAGTCACTTCAGTTGTGTCCGACTCTGTGTGATTTCATAGACGGCAGCCCACCAGCTCCCCCATCCCTGGGATTCTCCTGGCAGATCACTGGAGTGGGTTGCCATTGCCGTCTCCAATGCATGAAAGTGAAAAGTGAAAGTGAAGTCGCTCAGTCATGTCTGACTCTTTGAGACTCCATGAACTGCAGCCCACCAGGCTCCTCTGACCATGGGATTTTCCAGGCAAGAGTACTGGAGTGGGTTGCCATTACCTTTCCTCAAACCAGACTGGCCTGTTCCCTTTCTTTAGATTATATGGAAATCTTAGAGCAGCTGTGATGACTCAGTGGTGGTACCATGATAGAATAGTGCTGTCTAGAGATGATGGAGAAATTAAAAATCTACACAGCCTGATATGGCAGCACCTGGCCCCACATGGCTGTTGAGTGCTTGGAATGTGGGTCGTGTGGCTGAGGACCCAATCTTTCAATGTTACAGAATTTTTTTTTTCTTATCCAGGTGCTGAATATTTTTTTTTAAATATAAATTTATTTATTTTAATTGGAGGATAATTACTTTACAATATTGCATTGGTTTTGCCATACATCAACATGAATCCGCTATGGGTGTACACGTATTCCCCATCCTGAACCCTCCTCCTACCTCCCTCCCCATACCATCCTTCTGGGTTATCCCATTGCACCAGCCCCAAGAATCCTGTATCATGCATCAAACCTGGACTGGCAACTTCATATATGATATTACACATGTTTTTTATTTATATTTTTAAAAATTGAAGTACAGTCAATGAAGTACATTGCAATGTTGTAATGTTGTGTTAATTTCTGTTGTATAGCAAAGAGAATCAGATATATATACATATATATATATACACATTCTTTTTTACATTTTTCCCATTATGATTTATCTCAGGATATTTAATACCATTCCCTATGATATACAGTAGTACCTTGTTGTCCATTCTATATGCAATAGTTTTCATGTACCAACCCCAAGCTCTCAAATATTCCTTCCCTGTTGTTTGGTCGCTAAGTTGTGTCTGACTCTTTGCAACCACATGAACTGCAGCATGCCAGGCTTCCCTGTCCTTCACTATCTCCCAGAGTTTGCTCAGACTAATGTCCATTGAATCCATTCCTTCCCCACATTACCAGCAATTTGACTTCTGGGCATATATCTGGACAAACCTATAATTCAAAAAGATACACACACCCTCATGTTTATAGCAGCACTATTCACAATAGCCAAGACATCAGTGTTCATTGACAGATGAATAGATGAAGAAGATGTGATACATACAGACACACACACACACAATGTAATGCTACTCAGCCATAGAGCAAAATAATGCCATTTGCAGGAACGTAAATGCAACTAGAGATTATCATACTAGGTGAAGTATGTCAGAGAGAGAAAGACAAGTGTCATATAATATCACTCACATACAGAATCTAAAATATGACTCAACATTACAGATTTTTAATTAATTGCTTAAAAAAACTACATGTGGCTAGTGACCATCAGATTGAACAGTACAGAGAAAACCATGCATGTTCCATAAGAGGCTAATCACAGTGACATCAAGGGACTTTGCCATCCACTCATCTTGAGACCACTTTGGGGGTAAAAGGAGGTGAAAGAGAGAGGACTTTGAAAGCCAAAGTCACGTGTGTAGAATTTCATTGTCGACCCATGGACGTGATGGTGGCTTCTCAGAAATGACCAGGAAGTAGTTTTTCATATTGTGACCCTCCTTTGATTTTTCTTCTTTTTTTTTTTTTTCGTAGGCTCCTTCATGTTGGTGAACACGTCCGGGAGGCCCGAGGGACAGAGAGCTCACCTCCTCCTACCTCAGCTGAAGGAGAATGACACCCACTGCATTGACTTTCACTACTTTGTGTCCAGCAAGAGTAATTCTGCTCCTGGGTCACTCAATGTCTACGTGAAGGTCAATAATGGGCCTTTGGGGAGCCCTATCTGGAATATATCTGGAGACCCTAACCGTACATGGAACAGGGCAGAACTGGCCGTCAGTACCTTCTGGCCTAACTTTTATCAGGTATGCCCTTTATTTTCATTTCCTGTTTTGAAATATCCTCTAACTTCTGAAAATGTAAACCATTTTTCTATTAGTCTAATTGGAGAATGGATAAGAAGCACTGGTATTTTTAGACCGAGGTAAAGAAAGTTTGTGCTCTTAGATAGGGAATATATTGAAGCTTTGTTTGTACATTACCTTGAGAAATGAGTACAAAGCTAAAAAGTTAAGCTTGTTTTGTATATATCAAGTTAGGAAAATAGAAACAGTCATCTGCAGCAGGGCAGGAAGTACTGTTTGTAAGGATGTTTAACTTGCTGTGTGGTGTGTGTGTGTTCAGTGCTCGATTGTGTCCGACTCTTTGCGACCCCATGGACTGTAGCCCACCAGGCTCTTCCACCCATGGAATTCTCCAGGCGTGAATATGGGAGGGGTTGCCGTTTCCTCCTTCAGGGGATATTCCCGGACCATGATGGATCGAACCCACTTCTCCTGCATCTTCTGCTTTGGCAGGCGGATTCTTTACCACTGCGCCACCTGGAAAGCCAGCGGTACACATGTAAATTGCTAAAATCCACTCAGGGTGCGCTTGGGCAATACATTTTAGAAGTGTTAAAAAATTAAATAAGTCTAATTTTAGCAATCTACTATTGCTAGGAATACATCTTAAGGAAATCTTAAGGAAATATTGAAGACTGGTTGCAACTAATTAGCTACAAGGATATTCATGGCGGTGTGTTTACAATAATGAAAAATCAGAAACAGTATTACATTTCTAACAATAGAGGATGAGTTAATGTATGCCACCTCAATACAAAAGTCATTTTTGCAACCATTAAGAATAACATTACAAAAGATCATTTAGTAATATATATAAGCTTATGTTCTTAAGTGGATTAAACTGGTTGGTATAAAATCATAAAGCATCATTTTGGATTGAATTTTAAATTAAATACATATGTATTAATACATAAATATGTATATATAATTGGCCTTCCCTGTTGGCTTAGATGGTCAAAGAATCCGCCTGCAATTCAGGAGACCCAGGTTCGATCCCTGGGTCAGGAAGATTCCCTGGAGAAAGGAATTTCAACCCATTTCAGTATTCTTGCCTGAAAACTCCCATGGGCAGAGAAACCTGGTGGGCTACAGCCCATGGGGTCACAGGGGTCAGACACCACTGAGTGACTACCATGTTCACTTTTCACATACATATAATTAAACTAGATGGTGAAATAAATAAATGAAAAAGTGGTATAGCTCCAGCTAGTGACTTAAGTTTTTCTTTCCTTCAGATGTCATATCCTAAGGTTTGCACAATGCCCATGTGCTATTTTTATGTATAAAACAAAAAAGAGTAAATGGTAATTTTTCCTCCAGAGTAAAAATGCTCTACTTACTGCATATCCTTCTTTTTTATAAATGTATTGATAACCTGTCAGGGGCATAATTAAAAGTATGGCCTTTAGGACAAAGTTTCTTCTTTTGTTGGATTAAAATAGAAGCAAGGGAAGTGGGTTTGGCTAAGGTAGGTATCAGAAGGGTCTATGTGATGGACGAAGCTAAGAGGCTGTTTTGAGAAACTCCTTTTGAAGAAGACCTTCCTACAGTAACACTTGTGGTTAGAACCCGCTTGCCAGTGCAGGAGACAACAGGAGACATGGGTTCATTCCCTAGGTCGGGACAATCCCTCGGAGCAGGAAATGGCAACCCTTTCCAGTACTGCCTGGAAAATCCCATAAATAGAGGAAGCTGGTGGGCTACAGTCCATGGGGTTGTGCAGATGACTGAGCGCTCACAGTAGAGAAGGCCCCGTGGGCGCCCATCTGGAACCTGCACGAGAGCCTTCCTTGGTCCGCTTGGCCTCCAGACAAGATCAGAAGGTGCATCCTGCTTATCTCTGCCCTAATCTGCAAGGAGATACAACCAGTCCATTCTGAAGGAGATCAGCCCTGGGATTTCTTTGGAAGGAATGATGTTAAAGCTGAAACTCCAGTACTTTGGCCACCTCATGAGAAGAGTTGACTCACTGGAAAAGACTGTGATGCTGGGAGGGATTGGGGGCAGGAGGAGAAGGGGACGACAGAGAATGAAATGGCTGGATGGCATCACCGACTCGATGCACATGAGTCTGAGTGAACTCCGAGAGATGGTGATGAACAGGGAAGCCTGGCATGCTGCGATTCATGGGGTCGCAAAGAGTCAGACATGACTGAGCAACTGAACTGAACTGAACTGAATCGTCTTCCTTCCCCACCCAGAACTTCTAAGACTCAACTCTTGCAGGACCCTACACAGCTGCCAGAGCCCAGCACGTGGGTTTAGTTTTGACACTGGCTACATTCCAGTGTCTAGATTCCAGTTAACCGTTGGAATGCTACAACTAAGGATCTCAAATGCTGCAACAAAGACCCAACAAAACAGAATAAATATTTTTTAAAAGTAAATAAAGAAAGTGAAACCTTTTTGAGACCCTTTCTCACTGCCCAGGAACTCTGCTTCCCCCAGACATGCCCATTATTAGTCTTCCTTCCCCACCCAGAACTTCAAGACTCAACTCTTGCAGGACCCTACACAGCTGCCAGAGCCCAGCACGTGGGTTTAGTTTTGACACTGGCTACATTCCAGTGTCTAGATTCCAGTTAACCGTTGGAATGCTACAACTAAGGATCTCAAATGCTGCAACAAAGACCCAAAAAAACAGAATAAATATTTTTTAAAAGTAAATAAAGAAAGTGAAACCTTTTTGAGACCCTTTCTCACTGCCCAGGAACTCTGTTTCCCCCAGACATGCCCATTATTTAGGCTACAAGATATTAATACATGATAAAGATCTAGCAAATTAATGTGGAGTGACCATATGCTTAAAATACTACCATATTAAAATACTCTATATTCATGTAGTACTTTATTTCTATAAGAAATATAGATGAATATAAAGTATTTTAAGCATATGGTCACTCCATCTTTCCTGGTGGATGATGGTTTGAGGGAATAGGAAGGACTTGGTCTTTCTTACCTCTTCTCATCTTCCAGCTGGACTCCCACATGGCAGCCTTGGTTTCTTACTGGACTGGCCTTCAGCCCACTTTCGAGAAGGTCACAAAAGCCACACTGAGTGGTAGCAGCTCAGCAGGCACTTGCTGCTAAGTTGTTGCTGTCATCTCGTCGCTAAGTTGTCTGTGACTCTTTGTGACTCTGTGGACTATAGCACGCCAGGCTCTCCTGTCCTTCCTAGAGTTTGCTCAGATTCATGGTCATTGAATTGGTGATGCCATCTAACCATCTCATCCTCAGCCACTGTCTTCACCTTTTGCCTTCAATCTTTCCCAGTATCATAGTCTTTTCTGATAAGTCAACTCGTTGCATCAGGTGGCCAAAATATTGGAACTTCAGCTTCAGCATTAGTCCTTCCAATGAATATTCAGGGTTGATTTCCTATATGATTGACTGGTTTGGTCTCCTTGCTGTCCAAGGGACTCTCATGAGTCTTTTCTAGCACCACAATTTGAAAGCATCAGTTCTTCAGTGCTCAGTTTTCTTTATGGTCCAACTCTCACATCCGTACATGACTTACTGGAAAAACCATAACTTTGACTATAGGGACGTTTGTCACCAAAGTGACAGTGTCTGAGTTCTGCATGGGTGAATGTTTTCCAAACTGCTTTCCAAGGAAGGTTCAGAGGCACTGGTCAACCAAATGGAAAGAAGTGCTGATTTAAGGGAAATAGAATGCATCCTGTATCACAAGGCATTTCAGAGCCCATGGGTGACATGGCACATGGCAGGTGCATATACTGGAGTGAAACGTGGACATCCATCTGGGCTTTAGCAGAACATCTCTTGAGTCTCCTTGTTTCCTGGAGCACACTTGGGGAATCCTGATATGTACTCATGGAAGAAGACAAGGCTCCTTGACTCCTTTAATTCCTTAGCTTATGGTCCTTACTCCAAGTGTGAGGCCATCGAATCGTTTTGTACCAAGTGCAAGACAATCAGCTTGCTTTGTCTGTCTGGGAGGACATAGGAAATTAAATATGGCAATGAAATGAAGCCCTGTCCCAGGCAGGAAAGCTGTTCTAATCAGGTACCCCACCCCCTGCATTTTGTGCTAAAAAGAAATGAGTTTGAAGAAATCAGTGAGGACATATGAGGCTGTCACTTTACTACAGACACAGAGCTGCATTTAGGAAGCAGAGGGATTCACATGACAGTTTCATATCTTCAAAGATGATGTTTTATCCATTTACTGTGAAAAACTTGTATATCTCTGAGTTTCCTTCTCAGTTTATACTTATTTGATGATTAAGGACAGGTCCTTCTTCTGGGTGAACGTCTTCCATTTCTCTGGGGTCTGTCGCTTCTAGCTTCTCATTACTTTTCCTTATCACTTTCCTGTTTTGTTTCCCTGTGCCTTAATTTGCTTACATATCCCATTTTGTAGAATGGACATTTGAGCCATGAGTAGAAAAGATTAGAAAAGAACATCTCCTCTTTTCAAAAGAGAGAGGAAAACACAAGAAAATTGAAGAAATCATGTTGACTGGTGGAGAAGGCAATGGCACCCCACTCCAGTACTCTTGCCGTGGAGAATCCCATGGACGAAAGAGCCTGGTGGGCTGCAGTCCATGGGGTCGCTAAGAGTCGGACATAACTAAGTGACTTCCCTTTCACTTTTCACTTTCATGCATTGGAGAAGGAAATGGCAACCCACTCCAGTCTTCTTGCCTGGAGAATGCCAGGGACGGCACAGCCTGGTGGGCTGCAGTCTATGGGGTCGCACAGAGTCGGACAGGACTAAAGCGACTTAGCAGCAGCAGTGTTGATTGGCAGGAAAAAACATCATCATTTCAGAATGTCCTGAATGATGTAACAAAGCACCAATAATCAGCTCCACTGTGAAGCTTGTCCTTTGAATGTTTTTAACCTAGAGAAAGCAGGTTTTAACATGACTTCAATATATACGTCTAAACAAAGGTCTCCGTTCTTTTTCCCTAATTTTCTAAAGTCATAGCATTTGTGGTTTTGCTTCAGCTGTTCTTTATCACAGAAACTTTTCTTTTCCTATGTATGTTTTAGTTTTAGTTTTTTATTTGGAAAATAAAATAGCAGTTTTTGTGAATGTGATATACTTAGCTTTGGTGGGAGTGTCAAGATTTTTTTTATTAATGTCTGATGTGGACAACTATTTCACATTTTTGTTGAATTAAGTATGTAAAGAAAAATGCATAAGTAATACATATGTATTTTGATAAATGTTTGCAAATTAAATATGCTCATGAAGTCATGACCCATATTAAGAAATTGAACATGCTCCACTCCTCCAAAGACTAGCTCCTCTCCCAGCCTCTGCCCCTCTCATATAAATAGCCCACCCTCAGGAATAATTATGTCTTAATTTGGGATTTCTTTGGAAGGAATGATGCTAAAGCTGAAACTCCAGTACTTTGGCCACCTCATGCAAAGAGTTGACTCATTGGAAAAGACTCTGGTGCTGGGAGGGATTGGGGGCAGGAGGAGAAGGGGACAACAGAGGATGAAATGGCAGGGTGCCATCACTGACTCGGTGGACGTGAGTCTGAGTGAACTCTGGGAGATGGTGATGGACAGGGAGGCCTGGTGTGCTGCGATTCATTGGGTCGCAAAGAGTCAGACACGACTGAGAGACTGGACTGAACTGAACTGAACTGAACTTCCACTATAGACTGGATGTTTGTGCCCCTCTAGAAATTCATAGCTTGAAATTCAGTCCTCAGTGTGATACACTGTAGCTTTTATTTTAAACCAAGACCAGAAAGGGGCTATGGGATTCTATGTGGAAGACAGACAGCTGCCACGGGAGCCCCTTTGTTCTAGGGACTGACAGATGGCCCCCACCAGCCCATCTTCCATGGAGAGTGTTTGTGTTGTAACCTAAGGCCTTTGCTTTGCTCACGTGTGGCCGGGGGAAATGACAGTGTGGAAAGCTAATTTTGCTCCTCACTGAAGCAGGGAGCACCAGAGATGCTGCTGGGTTAAACTTTTTCCCATTTCCCGTTTGGTGGACTCAGATCCAAGATGAGTCTTCATGAGCGAACAAAACAGTATTGATTAGTCAGTGATGTAACCAGCTCTTTCCTAAGTGAAATTCAGCAACTTTCCCCCAAGGCTCCAAAGACACCGAGGATGCAACATCTTGTCCCCCATAGACGTTATGTGTTGAGTGACAGAATGTCTGTGGGCTCTGCTAGCCTGCATGTCTTTACTTCCCACCACTGCCAATAACATCTGGGAACCAGCAGCAGAAATGAGCATCGAGTCCTTCCAGCGGCCAAGAACTTTCATAGAAGTAGGCCTCGGTGTGAATCCAAACACACTCCTGCCGTTTTGTCCTAAACATCA
Organism: Madoqua kirkii; assembly: GCA_006408675.1. NCBI lineage: Eukaryota > Metazoa > Chordata > Mammalia > Artiodactyla > Bovidae > Madoqua > Madoqua kirkii. The sequence continues at coordinate 82,761 of SJYC01099792.1, forward strand.
CTGCGAGTGCTGAATTAGTAAACACTGCGCCGCCGCTTCTGTGGGGAACGGGGCATCAGCCCCACCACGAGAGCCTCTGGCCGTGAGATTCTCATCGACAGGTCAAGGCATAACCTTGGTTTGTGTGTGCTTCTGTCAAGGCGCCTTATTTAATGTATGTCATTGATTCCTGTCATTGAACGTGGCCAAAAGCACTAGCTCAGGCCTGAAGGAAGTTTATTTATTTAACAAATGTGTTTTCTCTGTAAGACACATCACAGCCTTGTGCGCTTGGCAACAACCACACAGCACGTTAGTGCTGAGCTGGGGGCTGTCTTAAACAGCAGCATTGCCAGTAAAAGGCTCGAGAAGGTGAAAAACATGGAGCATTTAGCCTCAGTTGAGGGCAGTTGTCAGCAGCAGGAGAGGGGAAGCTAGAAAGCAGAGCCCCTTTCTCCCCAGCCTCTGCTGGGCCGCGTGTGTCCGGCGACTCTAGTGTTTGCTGCTCCGTCCTTGTTCTCAAATGACCAAGAACACTTCGCGAGGATTGGTTTTGGGATTTCAAATAAATTACAGAGCAGTCAAATTCAAATGCAGAATGAGCAAATACTAAGGATTCATTGTATTTTCCATTAAGTCAGAGTCCCTGCCTCCCCCACCCCCCAAGAAAGGTGATGTAAGATTAAATACTATATAGTGACAAAATTATTCTAGAATAATGCAGTTTGACTCTGATTCCATCATACCCACCCCCCACTTCAGCTTTCAACCTTTCAAATAATCATAGCTTAGGTTAGGCTGGAGGGCAAAGGCATTTATCCTAAAAATGCCTGTGTATCAGTAAGAACACAAACCTTTAGCTGCAATCTAGCGAATGCCAAAGGACTTGTGTAGAATGAGATGTGAGAGGCTCGAATATGAAATTTTTATTATAAATTCTTCATAGTTTGGCATCTTTATAGAGAATTTGCCTTCTAAATGAGCTGGGTTTTCTTCCTTTTTTTAAAAAATTTCTTCTTTATTTTTTAGTTACTTTTTGGCTGCCTTGGGTCTTTGTTGCTGCGTGTGGGCTTCCTCTAGTTGCGGCACGTGGGAGCTGATGTCTTGCTGTCCTGTGCAGCCTCCTCATTGTGGTGGCTTCTCTTGTTGCAGAGCGCTGGCTCTGGAGCATGGAATCAGTAGTGTGGCACCCGCGCTGAGCTGCTCTGCAGCATGTGGGATCTTCCCGGACCAGGGATCAAACTGGTATCCCCTGCATGGCAGATTCTTAACCATTGCATCACCAAGGAAGCCCTCTTTCATTTTTAGTTTAATTTTTAGGACCGTGTTTTGAAGTCTATCAAGTAATTCATTTCTATGGTTTTGTTTTATGCTTTAACAATTTGGTAATGATTACTGCAAGGTAATGTGGGCATTGAAAACACCCACCCCTGTAATAGCGTTGAAACAAGTCAGCCCAGGAGAAGGTTTTCTTCCTGCCATTGCTAGAGGAGAACAAGGCTCCCCCAGCAAGTGCAAAGCATATTGAACTTGCTGTGACGAACTATTGCTATCGACGTCTGCTTTCTTGTTAACCAGAGTAATGGCAGTTGCTGGTGAGCCAAGCAGGAAGGTTTCCTCTTAAAGCAGGAGGCTGGATAGTAAATACTGCAGGCTTTTCAAGCCAGATGGTCTCTGTGGCAGCAACTCCACAGTGCTGAGATTGTGAGAGTCACCATAGATAATCCATAAATGAATGGGTGTGACTGCTTTCTAATAAAGCTCAATTTGCAGACATGGAAACTTGAGTTTCACAAACTCACGTTGGGCTTCCTGGTAGCTCAGACAGTAAAGAATCTGCTTGCCAATGCAGGAGACCTGGATTCGATCCCTGGGTCAGGAAGATCCCCTGGAGAAGGAAATAGCAACCCACTCCAGTATTCTGGCCTGGAGAATTCCATGGACAGAAGAGCCTGGCAGGTTACTGGGGTCACAAAGAGTCAGATACAACTGAGCGACTAAGCACACACACAGACACACACACACACATTTCTTGTGTTCACAAAATTTTCTTTTGAGTTCCTCCTCCTATCAGTGAAAACTGTAAAAACCATCCATGATTTGTGGGCCAGACAAAAACAAGAGATTAGGGGCAGATTTGGTCCATTTGCTATAGCTTGCTGACCCTTGTCTAAAGTTCGTGTTGTTAAAACTGTGTCGTATAGTTTGGCCCTTGCAGCTATATTTCTAGGTCAGATAGATGGCTACATTCTTACTTCAATCTAGAAATAAAGAATTTAGAACATATATACATTTATGCATTAAAAGTTATATGTGTATATTTGTGGGAGAAGGCAATGGCACCCCTGTGTGTGTGTGTATGTGTGGGCTTCCCAGGTGGCACTAGTGGTAAGGAACCTGTCTGCCAATGCAAGACACGTAAGAGATGCAGGCTCGGTCCATGAGTGGGGAGATCACCTGCAGGAGGAAATGACAGCCCACTCCAGTCTTCTCACCTTGACCAGAAAATCCCATTGACAGAGGAGCCTGGTGGGCTACAGTCCATGGGGTTGCAAGGAGTCAGACGTGACTGAAGTGACTGAGTACACACACGTGTGTGTATGCATGGTTGTATGTTATATATGTATATGCATACATATGTGTATTTACTCTACATATGGTCTCTCATACCTGCTAGGTTAGGCAGTCGAGTCACATGAAAAAAGTTCAGACCTGAAAGTAAAATAGACCTGGAATTACACCCTGAGTATGTGACCTCAGAAAAATCACTGAACTTTACTGAGTCTGTTCTGCATCTACTGAGATAGATAATATTCACTCCAGTGGGTATGGTTGACTGAGAAAAATTAGATAATACATACAAAAAAGTGCCTGGGACAAGGATGTAAATGGTAAATAAATGTTTTTTGAGTTGTTGATTTTTGATAAAGAAAAAAATTGGTGTGGTTCCCTTAAGAGACTCAAGTCTTACTTCTAATACAGATTTTTATTAGGTTCTGTCCTGTTTGATAAAAATAAGCATGGCCACATCCCACATCAATTTTTACACTTTTTTTTTTTGCTTTCCGGTGGTGCTGTCTCTGGTCTTGTGTAGTTTCCTCTGACTTCCATCTTTCTGGCTCTGGGTGCAGGCATCTTCAGACACTCCTGTGATCCACCCCCACCCCTTCATACGTGTGTTACATTTCTGTACAGCAGTACTTGTCTTTTGATAGAGTGGTCTCTTGTCTGAAAAACAGAGACAAAACTATTTCTGCTTCTGAAGCTTTCTTGGTAAGGGCACTGGCTAGATAAAAGTACAAAATGGAAAACTCGCCAGATAGCAAGGGTTCACGATGAGAAAAGCTTTTCAGGGCGTGCTTAAATACGCTTTTAGGAAACTTGTTTAAGGACTTCCCTGGCTTCTCAAGTGACACAGCAATGTCACTTGACATGTGTCACATTGACATATCAGTGCCTGCAGTGATGGAGACCTGGGGAACACGGGTTCAATCCCTGGGTCAGGAAGATCCCTTGGAGTAGGAAATGGCAACCTACTCCAGTATTCTTGCCTGGAGAATCCCATGGACAGAGGAACCTGATGGACTACAGTTTATGGGGTCGCAAAAAATTGGACAGGACTGAGCAACTGAGCAGGCATGCACACTTGCAGTCCAGCGGTTAAGACTTTGTCCTATCTTTCCTGCTCCTTCCGTGGAGTCGCGAAGAGTTGGAGACGAGTGAGGGACCGAACTGAACTGAGTTCCTACTCCTTCTGCCTCCATCCCTGAGCCCGGGCAAGCACTCCCCTGGCCTCCATTTCTAAAATGCTGACATTACACGTTGTTACATAAATGGAATCATATTGCGTGTAATCTTTTCTGATGGGCTTTTTCACTCAACGCGGTTCTCTGGAGATTCATCCAGTCATTGGTTGTGTCGGTAGTTAGTTCCTTGAATTTGAGTCAGTTCTAGTGAGGTGGATGAACCTAGAGGCTGTTAATACAGAAGTAAGTCAGAAAGAGAAAAACAGATATTATATAATAATGCATATATACGGAATCTAGAAAAATGGTACCGATGAACCTATTTGCAGGGCAGCAGGAGAAACGCAGACATAGAGAACATACTTGTGGACACAGCAGGGGAAGGAGAGAGGGACAAATTGAGAGAGGAGCACCAACGTACATACACTATCCTGTATGAAGCAGACAGCTAGTGGGAAGCTGCTGTGTGACACAGGGAGCTCCTGCTCTGTGATGACCCAGAGGGTGGGGATGCAGTGGGAGAGGGCAGGGAGGCTCACGAGGGAGGGGACACATGTATTCTTATGGCTGATTCACATTCTTATATGGTAGAAAGCAACACAACATTGTAAAGCAATTATCCTCCAATCAGAAAAAAAAAGTCCCTTTTTAGTGCTGACTAGTAACCATGGACGTACCACTCTCTGTTTAATAATTTGCCATTTGAATGGCATCTGGACTGTTTCTGGCTTCTGCTTATCGTGAATAAAGCTTCTATAAACATTCATGTGCAGGTTTTTATATGAATAAAAACATTGATTTCTCGCACGGTGGATGCTGGGTTGTGCGTTAAGAATGACCCTCTTCATGTGGTCTCCCTGGTGACACGGGTTCCCACTGTGTCATGTGGACCTGTTAGCATTAATACTAGCCTGACAACAAAGGGCCGTCTAGTCAAGGCTGTGGTTTTTCCAGTGGTCATGTATGCATGTGAGAGTTGGACTGTGAAGAAAGCTGAGCACCGAAGAATTGATGCTTTTGAACTGTGGTGTTGGAGAAGACTCTTGAGAGTCCCTTGGACTATAAGGAGATCCAACCAGTCCATTCTGAAGGAGATCAACCCTGGGATTTCTTTGGAAGGAATGATGCTAAAGCTGAAACTCCAGTACTTTGGCCACCTGATGAGAAGAGTTGACTCATTGGAAAAGACTCTGATGCTGGGAGGGATTGGGGGCAGGAAGAGAAGGGGACGACAGAGGATGAGATGGCTGGATGGCATCACTGACTCTAAGGACGTGAGTTTGAGTGAACTCTGGGAAATGGTGATGGACAGAGAGGCCTAGCGTGTTGCAATTCATGAGGTCGCAAAGAGTTGGACACGACTGAGCGACTAAACTGAACTGAGCTGACGATGGAGAGCTTTAGACAGTCATGTTTAGAAAATTGAAACCTTTGTTAGTGGTTCTTTTTTCTCCTTTAGCCTAAACTTCTCTGAGGCCACCATGTCAAAATGTTATTCATCTTGAGGACCTCAAAGCATGTTGCCCTTTTTCTGTTGCCCTGCCTCTCCCAGGATCAAACAGTTGTAAAGCCTTCCTCACAAGATTTTTATATCCTTTTCCTCCCAATTCATACTCCTCCATCTGAATTTCAGCCAGCACAGCTCTTCTCTGTATTTCTAAGATGGTGTGTTCCCTAGAATTGCTCTGTGAGTGGAGCCTCTGAGCCTGGTCACAGCTGACCTGTAGAGCTGTAGGTTCCAGTTTTCCTCTCTATGGTCACGGTCATGTCCACCTCAGGGCCTTTGCATGTTCCCTGGAAGATACCTTATACTCTTCTCACCTTTGGGTCTTTCACCCGCAGCTCTCAGCTCAAACACCGCTTCCTCATGGAAGGTCCTCTGGAGTATGTCCTCCTAGTATCCTGTTCTCTTCTTTAATAGTACTTTAAACATTTTGATTGCATGTATTAGTTGTATAAAACCTAAGACCCCATGTGGTCCCGTCTAGTCCATAGAGTCCCCTCAAAGAAGTTGATCAGAAGATATGTTGCATGCATGCATATTGAGTCACTTCAGTTGTGTCTGACTCTTTGCAAGCCTATGGACTGAAGCCCACCAGGCTCTTCTGTCCATGGGATTCTCCAGGCAAGAATATTCGAGTGGATGTTCGTTTCCTTCTCCGGGGATCTTCCCCACCCAGAGATGGAACCCATGTCTCCTGAGGCCCCTGCATTGCATGCAGGTTCTTTACTCTGAGCCGTGGGGAAAGCCCAGAAAATATATTATCTTAAAGCAATTTAAATCTTAACATCACCTCTGGAAGATGACTCAACCTCTGTCTTTCGAGTATCCGTTCCTTCCAGGGGTCCTCCCCTCACCTTTATGGGAAGAGACCTGGATTGCAGTGCTGTCTGCTCCCCACATTCACCTCCCAAAAAGCTGAGTTTTAATCTTAGTTGTTTTTGCAGATTTAGAACCTAGACCATTTGACTGTCAGATTACTAGACATTCAATGATGTCTGTGGGAAACATGAATGCATGGTTGCAATGAGGTATCTTATCTGTAGGAAATATTACATCAAAGTTGATAAAATGAATGAATAATGAAAACCTTTCTTAATCTTCCAGGTGGTATTTGAAGTCATAACTTCTGGACATCAAGGCTACCTCGCCATTGATGAAGTGAAGGTGTTAGGACATCCGTGTAGTAAGTTGCCTCAACTTTTAATTCTTCAGGGACATGGTTGGGGGTATGTTTATGTTATGGATGGGAGAAAGTGCTAAAACCTGGAGGGAAGTTTGTCCTGTCTAGAGAGTCCCTGATGGACCTCTAGGCAGTGCTCTGCTAGTCCAGAAGCTCACATACGTGTGTCATGTGTGATGCATTGTAAGTGAAAAATGACTAAGTGCCTTGAAAGTGAAAATCAGAAATTGGGACTGTGGGAATACTTTGGTATATTCAAATATCCAACCTCAGAATACAATATTGGGAGCTGAGCAACCAAAACTCTGCAAATCTATGTGTCTGTGTGTGCTTAGTGTGTGTGTGTGTACAGAGCTTCCCATAATCATGTGTTCAGAAAAAGGCAGTCATGTTTGCCTTTTATAAATTCTTTTGTAGGGGGCTGTGCCTTACAGCATGTGGGATGTTAGTTCCTGGACCAGGAATCGAACCTGTACCCTTTGCAGTGGGAATGTGGAATCTTAGCCATTGGACCAACAGGGAAATCCCACCTTTGTAAATTCTAATGAGTGGCATTGAACAGTACAAATCCTCTCTTCTTTTTTTCCCCTCTTAACATTATGTTTTTAGGTCAGGCCATCCGATTCCATCATATAAGTATACTACATGTAGTTTTGTATTCGTCTATGAATATTTAGTTCCCCCTAAGACCCAGTCTTTCTCTATGACAGACATGGCTGCAGTAAATACCCATGTGCGTGTGTGCACATGCATGCCTTTGCATGCAGTTTGTGAGAACCTGGGCAAGGTGTATTCTTACAGGCAGAGTTGCTGAGATGTCGGTTAGAAACAGTTTTATGAGATGCTGCCAAATTGTTATGAAAGGTGTCTGCCCAGTTACACACCCACCAGCATTGCATAGACATTTGAGTTGCCCATATCCTTGCCCCAGGTTGATATTGTCAGACATTACATCTTTGACCATCTCAGAGATGGTGGCCTGCTTTATTTTTAGGGTCCCTGGCTTTAAAGAGAAATTGGCTCATTCAGACCATTCTGGATCTCTGCTGAAGCATGCGTGTGTGCTAAGTTGCTTCAGTAATGTCTGACTCTGTGACCCTGTGGATAGTAACCTGCCAGGCTCCTCTGTCCATGAGATTTCCCAGGCAAGAATACTGGAGTGGGTTGCCATGCCCTTCTCCAGGAGATCTTCCCAACCCGGGCCTGAACCTGCATCTCATGTCTCCTACATTGGCAGGTGGGTTCTTTGCTGCTAGCGCCACCCTTTCAGCTGAAGGTCCCCAGCCAAATCCATGGGAGTGTGGTTATAGCTATGCTGATACTACAGATAAAAACCCTTGCAGGAATGTCTGCTTTTACTGTGTGGGCTGAGACATGCCCCAGTGATTACTCCACACGGTAGTTACAGGCAAGCCCGCGTGGCTGTTATCCACTGGGCCATCATGACACTGTTGTTTGATCCCACCCCAAAGGGTCTTGCTCTCTGAGATCTTTATCTGGTGTCCCAGTTCAAGCTCAGCAATCATCTTGCTCATTACCCAGTAAGGACGTTTCTACTGTAACTCAGTGCGTGGCCTTTCCTTCTGTCAGCAATACTAGCGAATTCAACAAGAATTTCGGTCCCTTTTTTCTGAAAAGGCAAAAAAAAAAAAAAAAAGAATAGCGCTGTCCCTAATGGGAACAGCAGGGCAAATTCAAGAAGCAGAATATAATTACCAGAGTTGGAATTTGGTCAAATGCTCAGAGTCATAGCCTCAGGCTTGGAAAAGTGCCCTGAGATCCTCTCGAGCACATGAACGTTCAGGGCCTCTGATTCACCTCTCGCCAGGAGAGAAGTCAGACAGGCCTACTGTGTGCTAAGCTATTTCCTGGAGCAAACCTCCCCACGCGGCAGGTGTCTCTGCTGCCCTGGGTGCAGGTGCAGAGGCCTCTGGCCAACAGAACAGCTCCTGAAGTGGACCCCCTCCCATCCAGCAGGATTCTAGTCTCTGCCTTCCGTAGGAGAGAAAGACTTAATGCTTCCCCTTCCGTCAGAGTTTTTCCTGAAGTGCGTCTCTCACAGTTCAATGCATTCTTCCCAAGACCAGCTGCCTGCAGCCTCAGAAATGCTGTTTATGTCTCTCCTTTGGAGAATACCGTTTCTGACACCTAATTGGCTCTACAAACTGCTGTTAGGAGATACAGAATCGCAAAACAGCCTGTGTCCCAAGGTGATGGATGCTACAACGGTGTGTTGAACTGTGAGCTTTAAACAGTCTTGATGATGGCCTTTCTGTCGTTATCTTCTCCTGAATTGCTAAGTTTATGGGGAAAACATGCAAATAAAGATTTTAAAGAAGGCAGTCGTTTGGTCTTAAAATGGAAAGCTTTATAGTTTGTATTCTAGGGGATTTCCTATCAGGGTTTCTAAATAATAATCAATTATTTTGAAATGCTGAGGCTCATTAAATTTACATCATGAAGGAGCATAAATATTTCATATCCAAAATTCTGCTTTCCCCAAAGATGTAAAACTGCTGAACTTTATTTACTTCACTCTTAAGGCTCCTGTTTGGATTCATATAGGTTTATGAGCAGGCATTATGACAGTTTTTTAAAAGTAGCTGTTCTGTTAAGGGTGTAGAGTTGCTCATAAAATTGATTTTCGCATAGTGACAGTAAGATGCCAGATCGTTTTGAAATGTGGAAATGACTCTGCAGTAGCTTCACACCACTTCTGATGAACATAGATAATTTCTGTATTTGGTGTGCATGCTAAAGCTATATTTTGAATTTAGTTCAATAATCCTGGTAGGAGAAACTGAAGAAGCAGTTTTTTCAGCTTCATAATATTGTCTCCTGTTTTTAAGCAGGTCGTAACTTAGGCATATGTGGGTATTATTATTATTATTACCTTGTGGTGCTGGTATGTATTTTTATATCTTATAAGCTATGCAGCATTTTAACATCACATATCATTCCATTCATCCTCTCAAAGTTGTATGGGAACATGGGATGTTTTTTGTTTTACTCGGGCCGTCTAAGATTTCCTTCATTAGTGTTTGCCATCTTCAAGGTACAAACTGAACTTCTCTCATTAAATATATTCCTGTGTATTCATTTTGATACTCTCTGCAGGAGCCTGGTGTGCTACAGTATATGAAACTTGACTTGGCAACTGAAAGGCAACAACAAATAAATGGAATTGTTTTATTAATTTCATTATTAGATTGTTCATTACAAGTGAATAGAAACATATCTGATTTTTGTACATTGACCTTGTATCCCGAGACCCTGTTGAACTTATTATAAGCGCTAATTGTTTTTTTGTAGATCCTTAGAATTTTCAAGACCCGTGATCTTTGGGTTTAGTTTTATATCCTATTGTTCAGCCTGGGTGCCTTTTATTCATTTTCCTGCCTACTTGCTGTGGCTGGACCCTCCTGTACAGTGCTGAGTACAAGTGGAGAGAACAGACATCTTTGTTTTGTTCATGTCTTTGGAGGGAAATTTCCAGCCTTTCACCATGAAGTGTGATGTTAGCTGTGAGTTTGGGTTTTTCATAGATGCTCATTATCAGGAAGGACATTCTGTTATAGTCCTGCTTTGTTGGGTGTTATTTAAAAATCAATCATGAAACGCTGTTGGATTTTAGCCAGTACTTTTCCTTTACCTATATAGGAGAGGAGAAAGTTTTTCTTGGCCTTCCTAGGGTCACTAACAGGGTCTGAAAATTAAATCAACAAAGACAGATAAATGGGAGAAAAGCATATAGATATACTTCCTGTATGTTTTATGTGACGCGGGAGCCTCGTAAAGAAGTGGAGACGTGCACAAACAGACCTGAGTATGTTTATACTGGTTTTCATGAAGAGTGGACATTCATGGAGAAATGTGGTATGGTATAGACAATACTGTGAGTGTGCTAAGCTGAGGAAGACCCAGCAAGACGTGTGTCTCCACTTTCTTTTCCACCTTTGTCCTTAGAGCTAGGGAGCTCCTTTCCTCTGGGCACTGGGAAGGCATCTGTCACATGAGGGTTTTATGGCCTGTTTCAGGGGAGAAGGGAAGGAAAGGTCAGAGTGACCTTCTTGCTTCTGCTGTTTTCTCGGACTCCTTCAGCTTAATATAGTTGGTGTATCCAGGTGCCATGTTTTAGCTAGCATTTCCTGAACTCCATTAACTCTCAGATT